>BMAO01019844.1:0-81286 GCA_019973975.1 Trichonephila clavata | reverse complement strand
ATGGAGTTCCTTTTTCCTGTGAAAGGACATTTTTTTATACTCATAGAATCAATGAATCATGTAACAAAAGAAAGAATTATATATATAAAAAAAATGCATGCAAAAATAGATTCTGGATTACATGTTAAAAATATGTTATATATAAATATTCATTCAATATTCAAAAATATAAAATAATTTCAATCAAATAAAACATAAAAAGAAACATTTACTTATAAAGAAAATATGAAAAGTAAAAAACTATTAGAGACATATTATGAAAAAATGCATGCAAAAATATATTCAAATATAGAAAAGGCAAAAATTTTAGACACCACAGTAATTAGAAAGCAAAAATAGATTCTGGATTATATGTTAAAAATACATATTAATTAAAATAATTCATTCATTCAATACTCAAAAATAAAATAATTTCAAGCAAACAAAATATAAAAAGAAACATTTACTTATAAAGAAAATATGAAAAGTAAACCATTAGGAGCATATTATAAAAAAATGCATGCAAAAATATATACAAATATAGAAATGACAAACTGTTTTAGACACCACAGTAATTATAAAGCAAAAATAGATCCTGGATTGTATGTTAAAATGTATTCAATTAAAATAATTCATTCATCCAATATTCAAAAATATAAAATAATTTAAATGGATTAAAATATAAAAAAGAAACATTTACTTGCAAAGAAAATATGAAAAGTAAAGCATTAGAGGCATATTATTATATAGAAAAATGTATGCAAAAATATATACAAATATAGAAATGACGCAAACAGTTTTAGACACCATAGTAATTATATAGCAAATATAGATTCTAGATTATACACTAAAAATATGTAAATACACTTACCTATAAATAATCTTGAGACAAAAAACCTTTTCATGGAATATATCATTAATGAGGCAACATACTGATTAGGTTCAAATTTTGAATCTTTTGTAATTGTGATGATATTATTTAAACTATTAATTACATTATTTTTATGCATTAAAATTAAATATATGCTACTGTAAAAACAACTAAAAATCAAACAAAAGTTTTGAAATTAAAAAATAACATTTTACATGCTTTGAATGCTAAAATCTTTATGAAAATAATTTAAACAAATAACGTAAATAAATAGAATTTTTCTTCAAATAATGTAAACAGTTAAACATGTTCATAAAATGTATAAAGTATAAAAAAATTAATTACTAGGATATGCATGCACAATGAATAATATTCGATTCGATAATTGAAGATTTAAATAAAGCAGAAAAATATAAAATAATTTAATTGGCCTTAAATTTCTTTACTTTTCGGTTATCCTTGACAGTTAAAATTTCTTCACTGCGCTTTTTTGAATAATTATTTAAACATATATTCCCCAATGTAATGAATATTTTTTTTAAAATATGAAAATGCAGGTATGTTACAATTCACACAAGGTGAATGAAACGAATGCAAGACATTCCACAACTCATGTAATTCCAGATATGCTTGTGTTATGCTTGTAAAGCAAGATAACTGGCAATCAACTTTAAGAAACTTTGATTGAAATGTTTTCGATATTAGCGAATTAAAAATGAAATATTGCGTTGAATGACTTTCATAACAATATCTGTGAGCATTTTTATAAACCTCCTCTATCCAGAAGTCTCAAATATTTTGTCTCTTCGACAATTTCTGAGTCGAAATTAATCTGCTTGTCTAAAACAAATGTATATTTGCAATCGGAGCATTCGAATTTTATATTGTGCACGCAATAACCCGCTGTGTACATTAAAACTTGATACTCTTCTATTGAAATATCATCTGATTTATATTTGTAGTATTTAATATTTCGTTGAAATCCTTAATATCTACTTTAACATTAAATATCTCACCTGAATGATTAGAAATTAAATTTTTTAGTGAAATAGTACCATATTTATCTGAGTGCAAAGTTAACACACTTTTAATGCGCAACTTTTTTTCAGCTTGCAAAATTTCTTGCACAGTAACATGATAATTTGATCCGGACATTTGTCTGTATTGCCCAAATCTAGCTTCTAAATTATCAGTTTGGAACTTTCCAGTTAAAACATATTTGAAATTCTGCTCCGTCAAAAGATACTTTATTAGTTCTGGGATGGTATTTACTGTATGTCTCAAAGCAAAAAATGTTTCCTCGCTGAAACAACCTTCTCGTTTATTTTGTTTTAAATTTTTCCAGCAGTCCAGCCACTGAACAAATTTTGAAAAAAAAGTAAATCTATCATCATCTATTGACGAAAAAGGAACACTGTTTTTCAATTTAAGATTTTGACCCTTAGTTGGATTTTTAATATTCATTATTTGCCAAAAATATAAAATATGTTTGATGAATATTGCAGTGTCCCTAAACATTTCTGGGTAGCCTATAATTTATCTTGTAATATATTAAGTGCAGTCACATTGCTTTCTTCAAAAACTTTTAAAACTAATTTAACATTTTTTTTTTCCAAAATTTGTTGGTTTCAAAGCTTTTAAACATAATTTAGGAGCTAATTTAACAATATTGTTTAATTCTTCGTTATAAATTTTAAATAATGATGAAAAAGATGCTTTTCGGATTTGACAAAATTCTGAAGGATCAGGATACATTAAAGAAGAATCAGCATCTTTCTGATTCAACCAATTATTTCGTAAAGATTTGATAAAATGTACTGAATCAAAAATAAGATGCAGTTTTTTTTGTATTATTAGCTGGATTCTGAATAACACTCTTTATGGTACCATTACACAATTTAGAAAAACAATTTCTATTTACTCTGTTATTATCACTTATAATACAAACAACTGAAAAACCTACCTTTTCCATTAGTGACAAAACTTCTAAAGTCATAGAATGCAAATCTTCAGCATTCATGTTCTTTACAGGGTTCAATGATACTATTTCTTTATTTTTACTCAATAAAGAAGAGTATAAAAAACATTGAATCGTAGTAGCTGCATCTCCTTTCTCTCTCTCTCTCTGTAAGTCCTACAATTTTATTACACTTATATGTAATCGCTGATTTGATGAAAATTTCATCAATTTGTAATATTACGTGTTTCTCGTGGTCTTTTAATTCTTTACATCTACCTCGTAGATAATTTTTATTCGCCAAAGTTGACAAACCTGGAGTAACGTTTAATCCAGATGCAACTCTCTGTAACTGTCTCAAACTTGGAAAAATTATATTTCCCTTATCCCTTACATAGGAATAGCATGCAGTAGATTTAAAGTACATGCAGAAAGAAAAAACTATTCAATTAGTGCTATACTTACGGCCATGTTTATTTGAATTTAATAATTTCATTTGCTCTAAAATAAAATTTGCCGCCTCAAAATTTTCAGCATTACAATTTTCAATGTACTTCTCCCATGATTGAATAGCCATAACATGATCAGGAATAGAATTAATAGAACAGATTTCCTCAAAGACATTTACTGTATTAAGAATATTTAGCAATTCACTGAAATATGTTAATCTAGGAGGATTATTAAGAATTTTTCCAATAGAAGGTATATGTAATTGACGATTATTATTAAATATAACAATAGAGAGATCTGTATTTATTTTCAGGGATTTTAAAATAGAAGGACAATTTTCACAATTAATAAAAAGAAATGTTATGCAACTTTCACAATCATGTTTTAGCACATTATTTTTAGATAAGAAATCAGATATAGGATTTTCTCGCATTAACAGATTTTCTTTTAAATATTCAAAACTGGTAATTTCGTCTTTCTTAATAAAATTAGTCAACAGTTGTTCGTCTAATTGTTTCATTTTTTCCTTTCGTTGAATTGTCACTGAGCGTTCTTTAATTGTTTCATTCAAATAGGATGGACAACCAGGGAAAATGCAAGGATATGCATTCTCTAATAATTTTGGATACACTCTAGGTATTTCAATAACAGTACCAGTCTTGTCTGTAATTTTATCTTTTCTTACAATGAAAGATTCAGGGAAATGTTTAATGCACACTACACTATTGTTAGTGTTTTTAAAATCCCTTGGAATTTTCTTTTTCCAAGTTTGTAACAACTGTTCATCTTTTGGGAAAAGAAACACTGAAACGTAGGGCTGCCTTGGTTTATTAGAGGTACAATTTGGTACACAACAATAACGAGGCATTTTTTATAAAATGTGCGCAGCTTTAGGTTAAGTTATGAAAAAAGTTTTAAGATAACTAAGATTTGACAGATTAAAAAATATAACATTAAACTCTAACTTCTCATTTAAAACAAAATATCTTAATTTACAAATAATTAAGGATGTTGGCACATAAGCATCAATTTATTATCCCATGTCCTCAAGAATCAAAAGAAAAAAATTCAATAATGACACAACAGTAAAGTTATACAATAATATAAATATCGTACCTTTCTTTATGGTATACAAAGTAATCCTGAATGGTAAAGTTATCCTGAAGTTATAATGAAAAACACACTTCGGAACAGATATTAACTTTGTCAGCATACAAGATGGAAGCGTTAGTAATCGTGGGCCCCGCAAAAAAAAAATATCATTCCCTCCTTTGGTCACGTGACCGGAGCTAGCTCTCTGACTGGCGAAGCCTTCTTATTCAGATAGCCTTGGCCATACGCGCAATCCCTTCACTCTCCAGGTAGCCGGGCCAACTGCTGCAGCGTACAATCTCACAATGGGTTCTAGGACTTCATCTCGATACCGGACAGCCGTCACAGAACCCCGCTTAAAGATGTGCAGGTCGGTGCGGTATCCTAATGAAATCCCTGCCCACACCATAATGCTTCCGCCTCGGAATGCGTGATGTTCGGTGATGTTTTGGGGCTGATTGCGTGTTCCTTGTTTATGCCATATCATTATACGCTTGTCATCTGGCTTCAGAGCAAATCTTGACTCACATTAGTAAACATGACATTGCCCCAGTCAGACACAGTCCAATTGCCATATTCCCGGCACCACTTTAATCGTGCCCCTCTTGATTGGACGGATAGAGGAACACAAACTCGAGGTACCCAGGCATACAGTCCATTCATATGTAATCTTCGGTGTACAGTAGCTGCAGGTATAGCCTTTCCAATGGACGCTGTAACCATAGATGTCATACGTGTGGAGGTCGCTCTGCGATTCCGCTTGGCTACAATAGCAATATATCGATCTTCCGCGGGGGTTGTAACCCTTCGGCGACCACCTATGGGCCTTCGGACAACTGTCTGTGTGGTTTGGAATTGTTTCCATAAACGTGAAGTTACAGAATGATGAACGCCGAAGAAAAGAGCAACATCTGTGATCGACTGTCCTGCTTCAATGCGCCCCCAGCACGCCAGCGCTCAGAATCTTCCATTTGTTTTCTGGAAGTCATAGAAACACGTATGTCTTGAAAACAAGTTGTACGAAAGTTTTAAACACCTTCTATCAACTTCTGTAACCCTTCATAAAGCTGGCTTCTTATAAGACTGCCCTTTTTGCATATTTCTTGACATGAAAGCACGATTGACTGTTACCTAACATATTTGCATACTTCCATCTACCTCTGCAGCGAATTGCATCCTCTTCAATTCTGATTGGCTTCCGGAAATTAGCATTTTCCTCTCCGTGCTTAACTTTTGGAAGTGAGTGTATATGAAGAAGTCATTTGCGTCATGTTAAACACATTTAAAAATTATACCTCAAGCACTTTTAAATACCAGTTATTTTATTTGATATTCTGACGTTACAATTATTCAATTAAACTACATTTCACGGAGAAAAGTGATAAACAACCAATACGATCTTAAAAGTGATCGTTCTTCATAGCTGCAGATTGTATTACATACACCGCCATTTCTGAATTTTTTAAATTGCATTATTTTTCTTCATTTATGTGGACCTGAAAGAATAACCCTTTGATTGAACGGTGCCCTGGGTTCTAGCCCATAAAGATCAGGTCTAAATCTTTATATGAGTAAAATGATAATATATGTATTATAAAAATTAAAACTCAATTTACTTTCATTATGCTAATGTATACATAACTTTATTCGTTATGCTAATAATATACATAACTTTATTCGTTATGCTAATAATATACATAACTTTCTAAGGAATCAGCCTCAATTATTTACCAATATTCGTGAATATATACAGGAAATGAATCTGAAAGAAAGGGTATGCACTAAAGGCTCCAAAAAAATCAAAAATTCTTTACATCCAAATTCCCTCCCAACAATTCAAGAAATAATCAAGGTTAAAGTAATAATCTGAAATCGAGAAATCTTAGCAGCGATAAAAAATTTATAAATTTGTAACTATCTATCCAATCCTCGATCGATATTAAATAACAGTTAAAACATAATAAATTGTTTAGATGAAGTAATCTTATCTTTTTAACAGTTTTTCCAAAATATTTCTGAAACTAATGTTGGAAATAGAATAAAGTTTGAAACATCCTATTCAAACCATTCTCTACTTAATTGTGCAAAAAAAAATGAATTCCATGCGTGAAAAATTATATTTTAAAAGTTTATCAACTATTTTAATTAAGTTAATTCATAGATTCCCAACCTTTTTTGAACTGGCACCCCCTTTTCTAGTGAATATATTTCGATACCACCCCCACCCACTCTACAGAAATAAGAGTGCATAATACTTGTTGAAAACAAAAATTAAATTTTAAAAAAATATTCTATTACTAATAGAATATATGTTTTACCTTAATTTTTTCTAAAAAAAAACCCATTGTTTTACGTGCGAATCTGAAATAGCTATTGCCCCAAATATATTTAAATATGCAATATTATATATTCTAGTCATAGATAGGAAATTGTTGGAATTAAAACGCTTACTGAATTTCTTCATTTAAAGGAATGGAATAAAAGTTTTAATTTACCTGTTATAAAGATAGACAGGGGTTTTGATGATACGAAGTAATTCATAATAAACTATTGCTTTCAAAATAAATATAAATTGACAGTTTCAACCTTTAAAGAATCACACATTAATTCCTGGTTAACATATTTAATTACGTTTCTTGAATAATATACGTAATGAAATGCAGTGGACGAAACATTTTTCCTACTGCTCACAAAGACAACACGGGCACTACAGAAATTAAAAAATGCAGTGTGTCATTCAATTTAATGAGGTCTAAATGTAATGTAATCTTTCAGTTTTTCATCCACTTCCCGAACTACCGAAATATGTGAATTTTTGTCCATGGATATAGAAATGATTTAAATACATATAATCAACATTAAGGTAAACAGTATCAAAGTTTAATTTTGTTAGTGCATAATCAGCGAGTTTCTTTTAAGTCTTTTTTAGACTATATTTTGGTTAAACTGCCCAAGTCCCTCCGTATTATCTCAACACCCCCTAATTTTCTCTGGGTCTTTTACTGCCCCCATGAAAGCCTCAAATGCCCACAAGGGGGCGTTATTGCCCACGTTGAGAACCCATGATTTAACTAATCGCAATGCATTAACACCATAATTGAATTCCCTTTTAGGCACAGTGACAGCAATTTTATCTCGATGCAGTGAGAGTTGTCAGTGTTATTAAAAGTGGATTTTTTTCCCCTTTCTTATCACGACCGTATACTTTTATTAATATGAGTGAAATGTTATCTAAAATATTTAATTCTCCAAATTTTTCCCTCGCCCCATCCCTATAAAATTAGGTATTCAGATTACACGAAATAAACATAGAACAATGAGACAAGTCAAAAATAGGATTAACATCATGAATTATTAAGCACTACAAAAGGTGCTAGAAATGTTTTCACACACGTAATGTATATTAATGTTTTGAACCAGGCGTCGGTAACCTATAGCACACGGTACAATTCTCAGTGACACTCGGCACCACTCTACAAATTTGTCAATTTTTGAGTGGATGGAAGTTGATAATTTTGAAACGGAGACTTCTGAATCAACATCTTCAGAATTATAGAAAGCATGCTTCCACGCTCATAAAGAAATTTGTATTTATTCTTGACGACAGTCAGGAAAATATTTTGAAGGGAAAAAAATAATATGAATACTGTTTTTGTTATTACTAATGCCACCTGATCGGCAAAGGCCAGATCGAGGCCCATGAAATCCATTATGGCAAAGGGTTAAGTGGCACCTGTGGTTAGCAGTAGCTTTGAGCACCATACAGGTAACAATACGATTTAGCCTACTTTTTCCACACCATTTTTGAGGGAGGACACCCTGGGGATGGTCAGGGGGATTCCACCTCTTTTCCCTTTCCATAAACCTCACGAGAGGATTTGCGGCTCGACGGCTATTTATAGTACCCCAAACGTCGCGAACGCGTACTATACATTTACAAACATCCATGCCTTCTCCAGGATTCGAACCCAGGTCCTAAGGCACAGCAGTCAGCGTCACTAACCTCTATACCGGATGGGTGACCAATATGAATACTCAATAATTAAGAACATTTCTCTTTTTGTAATCAAAACACAGCTATCAGAAAACAAGGCTTTTTACAACAGTCAAAACTATTTAATGTATAGATGCAAATAATACTTCTTTTTAAGCCAGTTGATAAATTCATCTTGTTTTTTCAAACCTGATTGTCTTTTCAAACTCGTATCAAAATTGTTCTAGAAAATTATTTTTAAAAAAATAATAAAAAATTAGATGAGAAACTTCGAAAATTTGAATACACAGTCAAGTTTCGAGAATTCGAGTTAAAAGGGGCTGGGTTTATTACAAACTATCGAAATGCTCGGACTATCACATCTATAAAGGAAGATTTAAATAAATCATAATTAACTTAATTCAGTGGCGCAACAGCCCACGAGGGCCAAGGTATACTGTGCCCATATCAGTATACATGACCTTGGGCCCTGAGGTGCATGAGCAGATGTTCCGATTAGGTGGTCAGTCTGACGCGAAACTCTTAGTGTTAAGTTCCCAAGCAACCTCGGTACTCATTTATCGACCCACTGAAGGGATGAAAGGCTGAGTCGACCTTGCCCAGCCCGAGGTTTGATCCTCGGACCTGTGGTGTGGAAGCGCGATGCACTACCACTCAGCCCCACTGGGCTTCAAATCATAACTAATCATCAATAATTTTGGGGTATATTGTTGACTAGCCAGTTTTGTACTAAACTGCTTCAGGGAGTTTCTTCTGAGAAATCAGCGAATTTTTATTTTATTAGCTCGGATTAATGGAAGTTAAAATTATCAAGTCTCTATTGTATTTCAGATAAAATACACAATAAACAAAATTATTTTGAAATTAGATAGTGTTTGAAAATTCTGTTAGCAAGATGGCTGGAATGAAAAATTTAGACTGTGAATCTAGTGCCAATACAAACAATTTCAAAAAGCAATAAAATATTCGCAAACATATTTAGTACAACATCTTGAAAATAATAATATACCTATAAAATAACAGTAACATACCCACAATATTTTCATCTGAAAATTTCGTTAGCAAAAAAGAGCAAAAAATTTGCTTAAGTTTTTTACAAGGCATTCACTAAAATAAACATTTGACAAACATCAATTATATATATTGTATTAACATTAATTAACTTATTTTTATCTTAAAATTGCTTACCTCTGTCTAAATCTGATAATGGTTTGATTCTGCGAGACGCCACTTTAGCACACATCCTTTTCCTAAAGATTTGAACCGAAGCTCTAAGCTTTTTAGAACGTGACTTTTCATTTGAGCGTGAATTTTCATTAGTAGCTGTAAAATCACAGTTTTTCAACTCAGAAATTACATTACTCAAAAACTTTAAAATAAATTTTAAAAAAAATTTTGCAGTTAACCCAAATAATGATTTAGTATTGAAACTTACGATTAAGAACTGAAAAATAATTTTACGATACTATTCAACTACTAAGGATTACTTAAATAATATATGGATATTCCTTGAAAATGAAACTCGGTCACGCACACAGTCTCGGTCGAGTCAATCCTTATATTGTTATTTAATCTACCTTGAATGTGCATTTTGTAATTTGCGCGTTAATTGCAATTCACAGTATTAAACATTTCTGCTGAACACGTGTTAAGACGACTGAGGTTCTTTTATTAATTTCCTTTGTTGGTTGCAACTTGCAGCAAAAGGTGTCGCGCTACATACTCCTTTCCAAGAGAAGAAAGTCGTTTTTGCCATTGTTGGACTTTCAGAAATACATAGTGAAGGTTTTTTACAGCCATTACCGAAATCGATGTACACTGGTGTCCAAAAGTTAAGCATAAATCGTAAAATGCAAAAAACAAGGAGTAAATATTCGAAAAATTATTTCAAATTTCTTGCGGATATTAACTGGGTGAAGAAGAAACATTGGGTTTACGCAAAACTTTTCAGTCGACTACGTCCTGAGCAAAACACCGGCGCATGTCGGAACGCGGAGAAACCGATTCATGCAGCATAGGCAATTCAGACAAGTTTCGTGCAACTGCTGTGCGAAGGAACGTGGTTAACCATCAAACAAGGTGAATGATGGCACAAAGACGCCAATTGGACATGTTTACGAAAGGAAGAATCGTTGAAATGCTGGAATCCTCACAATCACAAACCGAAGTGTCTTGAATTCTGAATGTGGACCAGTCTGTGATCTCAAGATTGTGACAGAGGTTTCAAAGAACGGGAGATGTTACCCGACAACCAGTATCAGGTCGACCAAGAGTCACTACCCCTCGCCAAGACCGATATCTGGTAATAAGTGCGCGACGTCAGAGGGGCAGTACTGCCAGAGCACTGGGTTCGGCGCTCACAGTTGCCACAGGAATACGAATTTCGAGACAAACTGTTTACAGGAGACTCAATCATGCTGGCCTGTATGCCAGAAGACCAGCAGTTTGCATTCCCCTCACGTCTGCGCATAAACGAGCTCGTTTGAACTGGAGTTTGAAACATCAACATTGGAGCGTGGGAGAGTGGGCCAATGTGATGTTCAGTGACGAGTCCTGGTTTAGTCTGAGTAGTGATTCTCGGCGGGTAAAGATATGAAGAGAAAGTGGAACACGTTTTGAACCAAGAAACTTAACGGAAAGACATCATTTTCCATCAAGGAGAGTGATGGTATGGGCAGGCATCATGATGGACGGCCGCACAGACCTCCATTTCTTTGACACGGGGTCTGTGACTGCTCAAAGGTACAGAGACGAAGTTCTTGAGCCTTATGTTCGCTTGTTTCGAGGTGCTGTCGGTCCTGACTTCATATTCATGGATGATAATGCGCCATGTCACCGAGCGGTGCTGATTGATGACTTCCTTGAAACGGAAAACATCCAGCGCATGTCGTGGCCTGCGAACTCCCCTGATTTAAATCCTATCGAGCATGTATGGGATATGCTCGGGAGACAAATTGCAGCCCTTTCGCACCCACCAAGCTCCGTTACAGAACTGAAGAGAGCTCGCTAAGAAGCTTAGAACCGTTTGAGCCCACAACTCATACATCATCTCATAGCAAGTATGGTAAATCGCTGTGCAGCGTGCCTGACTGTCAGAGGTGACCACGCGCCTTATTAAACTGCAGCATCAGTATTTTATTTAATGTTTTCTTTCATTTTTTCTTCAAAGTGTGAACCCTTGCAATGCTCAGTTTTCTTTCAAACTGCTACTTTGGATAATAAAATTAATTATTATCATTCTTTTGATTTGCTTCCTTATTTTATAACCATTTTACACTCGCATATCACGTTTCCCGCCATTCTGATTTACAGTTCCTTCTTTATTCACGTATTTATCAATTATGCTTAACTTTTGGACACTAGTGTTTGGGCGTTGTCGGAAAATTTTTCCTTTGGCGTAGTGGGCAGTCTCTTGTTGAGATGGCGAGTCAGGTTGACGCGTGCGCTAATGCCGTTTGAATCACTAGTCGTGATTTATTGGGGAATGTCTTTTAGTTACACTCTCCATGGAACAAATGCACAATCAAATCGACTACTAACGTTAGGCTCTGCTGCCATCTAGTGGTTAACTCCAGAGTCACCACTTCGGTATTTTTTGTGTTGATGAAGGACCATTTATGGTGGTGTTGAAGGCAGAGTGATTTGAAATGTCTGTTTTCGGATCCGGAAAGTACGTTTTGCACGTACTAGAAGAAAGGGACGAAAAGGAATCCCTATTCGAATTAGTTAAAGTGATTTTATTCTTACCCTTTGTTAGTTGCGACTCGCGGCACAAGGAGATGCTGTACATGACACAGTTGATATTGTGATTACTGATTAACTGACGTTCACTATTTAATTATTTTTAATTTTTTGATAAAAAATTTGACATTTTTGGCAATAAAATTTGTTTAGAAACAAAGGTTTTAATCTTACTCTTCTTATCATTTGCCAAACATGTAATTAGCGTAAAAATGTATTTCTGTTGGGAAAAGATACATGTAGAAAAATGACAGTTTCTCTTAACCTTTTCTATAATGCAATTCGCCCATATTTCCGGCCATTTTACCTATATTACCCAAAGTGTATATCAAATATGGGCAATTGCAGAATTTGTTTTGAAGCCGCTGTGACATAGCAACAAGAATTAGAGGCTTGTTCATGTACCATTAGAAAGACCAACGCTATAGTTTTAAATATCTTCATTTTGGAAAGATGGAAAGTGTTTTAGAATAGTATATTTTCAATTACGTATGTTTCAATTAAAATACTTTATTGTAAATAAGTTTTTTTTTTGTTATTAAGTGCACTTCATCGAGTATTCTTAAATGTAATGGGTACTAAAATTATCGAGTGAAAAATCTAAAAAATGTAAGATAAAAAAGGCTCAAACGTTTTTCACAGATTGTATTTTTTTTTTTCCGAATGTTTTTCCTATGTTGTGAAGATTAATAAATTTCTGAGGTTTTATATTTCTCTGCATCGTATCTCTCTCTGTTTATGTCCTTTAAAAATATAATCAATTCAATAAGTACTTATTGAGCGTAGTGTAAACATGCAGTAATAATGATGTAACCGAGCAATTATTACACATACTAAAAGAAATTTTTCATTTTATCTATTTTAAAGTGAAAAGGAAAATTCGAAGTTGCATTTCTTTTGTGGATATTTGGTAATATTAAAACTTAATTGCAAAATATATATATTAATAAATTAACGTATTTTAAGTTTTTATTTGCTACATATCTATTTTTATCTCAATGATTATTTACTATCAATTATTCTGTATAGATAATGCCCGCATAACTAAATTCTGGATAATTCTAGTTGCTATAAATGTTTTGAATACGATAAAACTTTTTCAACAGCATCGAACTTACAATAACATGCTAGACTAATACACAAAGCTTGGAAATAAGTAATAATAAGCAGGTAAAATGTAATGCATGAAGTGAAGAATTTCTCTCTAAAGAGGCTCTGCATCGTCATCTTGAATTAGTGCCCAATATCATAATAAAAAAGAAAAGAAAATTCGACACCTTCAAAGACTTCAAGATATGGAAAGAAGATATTGAAAAACACAAACTGCTGGATTTAATGTAAAGAGAATACCGAAAGTAAATCATTGCAATGGTTTTTTTATGTTGCAAAAAGTGATAAGAGAAATATTAAAATGGTTGGCAGTTACAAGACCAATGGAAATTGTCGTTCAAAGGTGAAAGTATGCAAAGACATTGAAAGCGAAATGTACGTACAACTTACATGAACTTACTTAGGACATAGAAAAGATTTGGGACAGATAAAAATAACAAGAGAAGAAAAAAGATATACCAAAAAAACAAAGAAATAAAATTCCACTTAAAGTTAGATCTTGGATGAAATGAAAGATTCTATTAATGATAAACTGGAACGTTAATTAATTGTTAACTTAACACGTCAAGAATTTCAAAATATAAAAGTAGAAGATACAATATAAACTCTGAGGATACTTTGTAATCAAATGATTTAGCTAATGCGGCCAAGTGGGTTGAAAGCATAAGAGGTAGAGAATATTCTCCGATACTTCTTTTCAAGAATCAAAATAATTCTAATAAAGATTTGTATCCCTATACGAAATCAAAAATTTTTCCTTGTTATAATGACATCCGCACACAAAGACATGTTGAAGTTTTATGGAAATGACACTACATGCTTGGACTTCAAGCATAGAATAAATACAAATGGGTGCTTGTAGGAACAGTAGACATTGTTATACATATAAATTGTTCCACATAACCTCTTAAATTCACAAGGCATACATGTGCACATTTAAATTAGATTTCAGCTGAAGAGATTTTGATGTTCCTTATTTTTATAGATTTAATGGCTATACACAGTTACTGAATTGTAGTATTAATCAGTTTTAAAAATGTTCCTTGATGTGTAAAATGAATAAAAGTAACTGTAATCACTACTGTTCGAATTTCCAATAAATGAATGAAATCTTCATTAAATCATTGATATATTCTGAATAAATTCTTAAAGAACTCTTTAGCAAACGAAACAATTAAATACATGCAATAAAAGGAGGATGCATCTTACCTTTTTTCAAAAACTTATTTTTAGTGCTTACTAGAGCATCTTCTTTCGTTTTAAAACTTTCTAAGCACGTTAAATCGTATTTTCTTTTCATGCCATAAATTGCAGTTAAATTGGGACACCTGCAAAGACAAAAACATAAAAGAAGACAAACATTTCTGCATTTTAACCTAGATTTTGAAATGAAATTTTAAACATTAGATAAACAAGCAATAATTATTTCAATTTATTTTTTACTCTTACCTTGATCTTAATCTCTTGTATAACTTATTCAGTTCTCTAAACAATTATTACATGGGAGAAAATTTTACAGCTGATAAATTTCATAGTAAAAAACTGTTACTTTAACATGAATCCAAAATAATCAGACTAACATTTTTAAAGGAATGTTGTTACATATTTTTTTTAAAAATATATAACCAAATGCTCAGCAAAAAATATTCAAGTTAATAATTATGAAAAAAATTATATTTCGATATTTGATTAGAGATGCGTCAATAAATGTACGAGGGTTGGAACTTTACTAGTGGCAACTATTTATTTCCATGGAATACAAAAGTGATTCATGTCACCATGTTTTACAGTCCTTCAATATAGTCGCGTGTGTAACCCGTTTCCAACTATGTGGAAGTCGCAGAACACCTATAGCCGCGCCTATTATGTTGATAGTTCGAATGGACCGGTCTACTGCTGCAAGAATCTCTAGAACAGTTTTGAAGTGAATGCCACGAAGTGGTTCCTTCATCTTAGGAATTAAGTCAAATTCACAGGGGTTTAGATCTGGGAAATATGGTGGATGGTAAAGTACTTCCCAGCTCCATCGATCGAACAAATCAGTCACAGCTTGCGCTGTATGCCGCCGAGCATTATCATGCAAAATGTTAAGGGTGTTTTGCAGAAAGTGTCGCCGTTTTTTTTTTCTCGAAGCTGACCTGAGATGGTGATCCAAAAATGAGCAGTAATACTGCGCATTGACGGTCTGCTGTGGGGAAAGATATGCGTTAGGATGACACCATCACAGTCGTACATAAAAATCACCATAACTTTCCCATTGCTGGGGTTCTAACGAAATTTCGAACGTCGTGGTGATCCGTAATGACGCCATTCGTTTGATTGACGTTTTACTTCTGGCTGGTACGATCTGGCCCAGGTCTCATCCAGCGTAATGATAAGGCGTAAAAAGGCCTCTCCTTCGTGCTCATAGCGCTCCAGGTGGGTTCGAGCAGTATCATATCGCAGCCATTTCTGCATTTCCATCAAATGATATGTAGCCCATCGTGAAGCAATTTTTCTCATGTCCAGGCGTTCCTTCAGAAGGTACAACATTGTGTGTCGTACGAGCAAATCCAGTCTGTCGGGACAGCTCACGAATCGTTTGGCGTCGATCACTGTCCATTAGTGCGGCAACAGCATGTACTTCTGTTTCGCTGACACTAGGACGATCTGGCCGATGCATGTCTGCCACATTTTAGCATCCTTCATTGAAGGCTTTTACCCATCTTGCTACAGTTCTGTAAGGCAATGCGGATTCCCCGCAAGCCTCTTGAAGCCCTGTTTTTATCCAACTTCTTTGTTCTTATTTTGAAAACATCCTGATAACACTTACTTTAGACCACAAGCTAATACAATGATCCGTTCTATGCGTAACTCCGCATGCGCGGGACGTAGGAAGGACGAGTTTTTTGCTGAGAGGTAAGGTAGGTATGTAGCTCACGTGTGGTATACTCGAAATTCTTTGGTTTGGTTGCGTAGCGTTTTTACAGCAGTGTTGCTACTATTAAAGTTCCAACACTCGTACAATTTCAACTTTTCTTTATCGGATGCATTAATTTTCTAACAAAAAAAAATCATTAAAATGAATAATTTCAGTTCCATGCTCAGTGAAGAAAAAAGAGGAATTGTAACTGGATTGCATATGAAAATATTTTTTCCCGAAGTATTGGCAAATAAACTTCTGCAGACACGGCAAGTCCCCAAAATGTGAAAGCCATTTTATGGTGGCACCATCTAGTGGTGACTATCAGCGTCGATATATCCAATGGGCGCTTGGGGCGGGCACCCAGGGCCCGGATAAACTGGACTTAACCAGATTCTCTGGTTATAAATTTCGATCCCCCAGTGCCAAAGGGGTCTGTAGATCTTCAGCACCCAGGGTCCAAAATGAGCTTAAAACGGCACTAGCGACTCTCGCTACCAAAATTTGACGGTTGAATTAATTTTAATTCAAGTTCTCGCGGATACTAAATACGGCCATGATTGAATATTGCCGAGAGTACCAGAGCCAAATTGATACTCAAGGGATCTTTCACATGCCACATAATCATATGCGTGAATACGATTTTCGCAACCAGAAAATCTATCAAAACCAGCCAGAATCGAGCCCGGAACCTTGGGCTTACGAAGTGGGCACACTACCTCTAAGAAAACATAAATAAACAAGAATCTACTATCTTTTTCGCAAAGGATTAGCAAATACTGTTTTTCTCCAATCTTAATAGAAATAAAGATCACAAAAAATTCTTTCTTTAAAGATTAATACTTAAGCATATTTTAAGGATACAAAATTGATGCTGTTAGACATTGTTACAACAGCTAACACAATAAAAAATATACCACACATCACATTAAAAGAAAGATTATGAAACTTAAAGAATGCTTTCAACAATCGTTTATACTACGGTTAATTATAAATTATAACTTTTCTTTAAAAAATTAGTATTCCAGACAATTTTGAAATGAACGCTTTTTGATTTCAAATATAACACACATCCATGCGTATGTGTGTGTATGTGTAAATGTGTATATATGTAATTCTTTATTTTAATTTTCTTGAGAGGGATTTTCTTAAATTAAAATATCCTTTTCTTTTACTCCCTAACGGGAAATACAATTTTAATCGCAACTTTCTCTTTAACGTGCCGCGTTGACACAATTCATAGTGAGATGAACTGTGCTGAAGTTTGACCACTCAGAGTGTTACAACCCGAGAATCAAATGAATAAAAATGTTCGAAAAGCTTGTGGTAGAAGTACACGGTTATTATAATTAAAGTTTAAAAAAGCTATAAAAAAAAAGAGCCACCGATCAGAATGACGTCAAATTTAAAAGGAATATTGTTGAAGAAGGAGGAAAGAGTACGGTATATATATAAGAAAAAAGTAATTCCAAATTTTAGAAACAGATGGTGCTATAAGCATCATAATTTAAAAGGGTTAGATTAGAAACGACAGTGGATCGATCGTAAGACAACAGCTAGGGTGTAACTTACACACTAAACCAAGTATGTTGTTCAGTGTGCATGACTGGTCAGGTGTGACACCGTTAGTTACGTAAACCCTCCCACCACGGCAAAGTCATATCACATAGGATGGCAAAAATCGGTTTTTAACTGTCCCAAGGCAAAAAACCGCATAAAAAGCGCCATCAAATAGGTTTTTTAATTTCGCAAGACTGGCGCAAAACTGATGTTCAGTATGCTGTTGTCTGCAACAAGTTTAAATCGAGAAACAGCATGTTCCACAACTGATCGAAGTGTCTCCGGGTTCAAGTTCAGAATGTGTTGCGCAATACGTGACTTTAAGTCAGCTAAGTGTGCAATCGGAGTACTGAACCCAACATCTTTCAGATAGCCCCACAGCCAGAAGTCACACGGACTAAGATCAGGTGATCGGGGTGGCCAGGCTGTAGGGAAATGACGGCTGATAACTCTAGCATTTCCAAAATGACCCTTCAGCAGCTGCTTCTCTGGATTTACAATGTGCGGAGGAGTACCATCTTGCATAAAAATGATCCCATCCACACAATCACGCTGTTAAAGATTTGGAATGACGTGGTTGCGCATAAGACAATCATAGCGCTGACCAGTGACGGTAACGGTAACAGGATCAAAAACACCCGTCTCCTCGAAAAAGTGTGGCCCTATAATAAATGATGCCATAAACTCACACCATGCAGTGAGCTTTGCGAGTTGGAAGTGGTACTGGTTGAGTTTCAAGTGGATTCTCTGTTGCCCATAATAGGCAATTCTGTGTATTGACATATTCTGTCAGATGGAAATGTGCTTCGTCTGACGACAAAATTTTCCACGACTATTCATTGTACACTACCAAGAAATTTTAAAGCAAAAGTCTCTCTTGTAGGCAGGTCAGAAGGAAGAAACTCCTGCACATGGCTAATTTTACATGGATAGCGATGCATGATGTTTCGTAGAATTTTACTCACCGTGCTCACAGGCGTGTCCAGTGCTGGGGAATTTCCCCGAACATTGCACAGTTGCAAACCACCACTCAACTCCTCCTGCACTGCTGTGTCCCCACTTCTTCAACTACCGTCGAATTCTCTTTTCCTCCCTCTACCAGAATGCACATGAAAAGAACCTGTCTCATCAAATTTTTTAATCATTGTTTCCAGCCCTTGGCAGTCACCAGGCCAACGCCTTTTTTCAAACCTTTGAGTGTCCGAAACTTCTGCAGAGCTATTGGCGCATAGTCATTATTCTCGTAAAAAAAGCTTTACAAGCCGAGAGCGGTTATTCAATGAGACAATCATGGCGAAATTCTCAGACGGGAAATGAGGAAAAGTCTTGTACCTAGCTTTTTTATAATTATTGAAATGAGTCGGGCGCAAGACAGGTATTTTTATTTACACATTCTGACGCTTACATCACCATCTGTTGATAAAATTTGGAACTATTTTTTTTCTTCTGCTATACGCTTTTCCCCTTCTTAATTAATATTCCGTTCAAATTTGACGTCATTCTGATCCGTGATTCTTTTTTTATGGCGTTTTGAAAGTTTAATTATAATCACCGTGTATATAAGCTGAGAACTTTAGAAGGAAAGAACGCTTTTATCCACTGTAAACTGCCCGTGTGTGTTTTGTTGCTTTATGCAACGCTTATTTGAGTAATGTATCGTGAAGAATCTTAAATAAATTTATAATTGTAAAAATGAAAACAAAGTACTATTCAACAGTAGTGCCAATTATAAATGACTAGAATTTCCTATCCAGAATTAGACCTATCCTTAAGTTTAGTTTCGAACTTTAAAAGTTTTCGTACTTGAATGTAAGAATATATGAACTTAACCATTCAACCACGAAGAACTATTATTTTATACTTATTTTATGTTCATCTTATCAAAGACAGAGTAGAAATATTTAGTATAAAGTTGAGTTGTAAGGTTTCTATAGTTGAAAAGATAATACAGTTATCTATTTGTAAAATTCGTTGCTACACTACTCAAAACTAAAAACTTTATTATTACAATATAATATTAAACAATATAATAATTTTATCTTATGTATTTACATAAGATAATACTAGTTCCAATCAGAGTGTTAAAACATTAACTACAGCGGCACTGCAATCGCTTGTTTTATGAATGTAAGTTGAGTGTTAATGCCTATCCTGTCTGTGTGGTATAATAAAAGTGTTCTTCCAAGATCTGCTTTCTTCCATTATTGCCCATCCAATTCTGACAGATAAGACATTTAATCTATCCATTTATAATAACTGAGAACGAACATTCGAATATTGAAAATCAGAAATATTTGCGAATTAAATACAGAGCATAATAGAGAGAAAAAATTCTTCAGAAGAGAAAGAAAAAGAATACGTAAGTATCTTATGAAAATGTTTTTACACTAATGTTGATGACAGAACCAAATTATAATCGCGGAATATTAATTCGAGTGTAAGAGAGAGAATACATTATTCTATTTCACAAAATCACTTCTTCAAGTGTTGCGCTCATAGCTCAGCATTGGTGTTAATAATGGACTTGGAGTACATTTTGTTCAAAGTCAAGTAATTCTTTCTCTCTCACAGATTGTAATTCCAAATTTTATTCTTGTCACAAACGAACTTATACTCGTTCAGAACTAGAAAAATGAAACTAAGTCTAATCCCATTAATTCTTCGACAAAGAGAGCATGTCTTAAGAAAAATACCTAACTATGTTTTTTTTAAAGATGCTGCTTCTACGCATCAATCTCATCTGGATCACAACATCTAGACATGATAAAGTCTCCACCGGGCTTTTCAAACCATCTACGAACAATGCAAGCTGTATGACAAGGAGCATTGCCCTGCTGAAAATATTCATCCTAGGCAGGGTACACCAATAACATAACAAGATGATGTGCGATAACACTTAAATACCCTTGGGCATTCAGGCGTACTTTCACACAAATCAATCCCCTCAATGTCAAGAAAACATCCCCCAAAATATAATACTGTCTCCCTCCAGCTTGAAGAGTTATGACAATGTAGAAGTCTGTAAAATCTTGTTCATATTGCGATTAATTTTCAGGAGAAAAATCCCAACGGTTGCCAATTGTTTTCAACATATTGTTGAACACAAGCTCCAATTGCTTTATCAGAAGCATCATATACAAGAGCTAAAGGTGCATTGGATGAGCTAAAGGTGCATTGGATGAGTTAAATGTGTGCATCACGAGAAAACTCAAAAGCTGTATCACATTCGGGAGTCCAAGTCAGAAGCTGTTTTATCGTTCTTTTTTGAAGAACCAAGAAGGAGTGTAAAGGTAGTTGTTTTTCCGCAACATGAAGCAAGAATCTTCTGTAGAAATTAAGGAGGCTAAGAAACCGTCAAAGCTCATTAACTATAGTCGGCTTTTGAAAATTCATGATAGCCTCCACTTTATCCTTTAAGGTGTTATACCATTTTCGTCAACTAAATGTTCTAAGAATTTAACGTCCACAAATCCTTTGCCCCAAATGTACATTTTGGTACGTTAATTGTTAATTAATGGTTTTTTCAAGGGGTGAAAGATTTCTTTTAAATATTCATCAGGGGAAGATGAAGCAATTAAAACGCCATCTATATATATAAAACAAAATTAAAGTACTTGAAGAATTTGGTCGAGTAGTCTCTGCATGGTCTGTGCGGCATTCCTCAATCCAAATGTCATGAAATTAAAATGAAACAAGCCAAAAGGCGTGATAAATGCAGTCTTTGGAATATCATCTTTGTTCATAGGTACTTGGTGATAAGTTTTTTTTTTAAATCTAGTGTTGAAAACACGGTTTTGCCAGCTAGATTTGAAGAAAAATCGAATATATGAGGAATTGGGTATTTGTCTGGAATGGTGACTGCATTTAAAGCACGATAATCACCCCAAGGCTTCCAATAGAGTGGCAACCACCCTTCATATTGTAATTAAACTGCTATAAAATGTCAACACTAGTAATTCGATTATTTCGGTTAGCAGAATATATGTTCCGCATTCAACTCACCTCATTACATTAAATGTTTCTCTCTGTTAAAATCTACTTTCTATTATAAGGAATTACCTTCATTGCAACATCAGCAGGATTTTACAAGTCCATGCTTTCGTTCTGTTTCATCTGCAAAGTATAATCGAAAATACGATTCATTGGAACACATAACCCTTTTCCAGTAATATACTGTCCAATCCTTGTGCTCCTTTGCGAAACGGAGACATCTGCTCTTGTTCAAGGTCGACAGCAAAGGTTTTCAAACAAGTCGTCAGCTACCATAGCCAATACCTTGGAAATGTGCAGCGTATAATTCGTTCAGAGACGTTTGCAATTGTTCCTTGATTAAGATTTCCAGCAATTTGACGCCTGTTAAATGGCACAACTTTCCCATATAATTCTTTTTAGAACATTAAAATTCGTTTTTTTTAACTCACTAAATGCAATAACTATATTTTAAAAAGGCTAGAATTAACATTGTTTTTAAATGTGTTTGCTTTTAATATAAACAGCTGTTTGTAAAAAACGCAACACCCTGAAGGAATCATCCGAATGAAATGAAACTTGCAGCAAATGTTAATTATAGAATGTTATGCAAAGTAGTAAAGTTTTAGAGCCACCACGCACACATGGTGTGAGCAGCGCCCTCCAAACTGATGCTGGAAGCATATAAATGGAGGGCTGTACCGAGATATTGAAAATCGTACATGGTTATTTGTTAGTAGCGAACGTTTAGTGGGACCTAAATATGCCTCCACGACGAAATAGGGTAAAATTCCAACAACTTTGGAGTTTGAACAGGGGAGAATCATCGGCCTTCGGTTAAGGAGGATTTTCCTGTCACGCAATAGCAACTCGTGTGCAGCGAAACAGTTCCACAGTGAAGCTAGTTTGGGAGCAGTAGACCGACAAGAACCGGACAACTCGAAAAACTGGGAGTGAACGACGAAAAGTGACATCAGGCGCGATGATAGACACCTAGTCCGCATGGCGGTGAATGACCGTACAGTTTCCTCCAGGCAGTTGGCAACATATTGGTCTACTGCTACAGGTGTATTAATGTCGGCGTCAATACGTCAAAGTCTGCTGCACCGTGAATTGCGTGCAATGATTCTTTTATACAGGATCCCCCTCACGGCAAACCATCGATGGCTGCGTCTGCAATGGGCTCATGAACACAGAGCCCGGCGGGCTGATTGGCAACAAGTCTTTTCTGATAAATCCCGCCTTAATTTGTGGAACCATGATGGTCGCATTCGTGTTAGACGCTATGCCAGTGAACGCTGCCTTCCAGAGCACATTATTGAACGTCATAGTGGCCGAACACTCGGAGCAGTGGCGCACACAAGGAGGGGGTAACTCTCCCCCAAAGCCCTTGATTTATTTTCTTGATTGATTATAATCCTATGCTTATAGTACGTAAAATTTAATTAAGTATTTCTTATTAATAATTTATTTTATTAATTAATGTTAATTATTTATTCAATAATTAATTTTGCACTGTTTTTAGTTCCCGAAAATCAACAAAAGAATATGTTGGGTGGCGTATCAGAGCATGATACGAGAATGGTGGACTTTCGACCCTGCACCCTTCCCCCTTGGAAAATTCATGTGCGCGCCACTCATCCGGAGTTATGGTCTGGAGTACTATTTCGTATCATGGACGATCTCAGCTGTTACGAGTTAAGGGTATAAATAACAGGTGCATCCATGAAATGCTAGAGCCGAAAGTCATTCCCTTCCTTCAAGGTATCCCTGGAGCTATCTTTCAACAGGATAATTCAGGCCCACATGTTGCAAGGAATTGTTCAAGACTTCTTTTCAGATCAACACATGCAACTTGTTTCTCGCCCTGCTTATTAACCGGATATGTTACTTATTGAACATGGGTGGGATTTGGTTAACCAGCGTCTTGCTCGTAAACAGCGTCCTACTGTTTCGAAAGACGAACTTTGGGTGCGCATCAAACAATATATGGAATTCTTTTCCACAAGCAAACATTCATTAACTGTTTGACTCCATGCTACGTTGTATAGCAGCACTCATTGCAGCGCGTGGTGGCAACACCAAATACTAATTTCGGACACTTAATACTGTTCTTTTTGCTTTGAAAATTTATTCCTTTTTCTGTACCAATACAAGTCGTTTATGTATCACATTTCATTTAATTCTGATGACTCTTTCATGGTGTTGCATTTTTTACAAACAGTAGTATATTTTTTTTTCTTAATGACTATTGATACATATCAATAGTTTGGCAACCTATAATAGAGGTCACCAAAAAGTCCCCAATTTCTCCACTTGGTACACTATACTTCTTTTCAATCTAAATGTTACATACAAAAAATTAATAGTAAGGATTGAAATACATAAAAAAAATTATATAATTTAAAAAAAACATTTCAATTTATAAGAAACATTAATTAAGAAGAAAAAGGAAATATTGAAATACTAAGAATTAAGAATTATTAATAAATCTATTGCATCAGATATAACAATAAAGAATACTGAGTATCAAAGATATATTTAGAAATATATATAGCAACATAACATTACGATTGAGAACAATTCTTGATATTTTTTTTTTAAAAATATATAAAATAACAAAAAAAACTTACCATTTTTCATAGAATTCAGAATCCAAAAATTTATTTTTTGTAGATGTAAGCGGTGTTTCCTTCAAAAAAACATTTTCAGTCGCCACTTCAGCCATCATGGCTAATCTAAAAAGTTACATATAAGGATATAAAAAAGAATAATTTTTAGGGTTTATCTACAGTTCTTTAGTTACATTGGTACGAAAAACTTAAGCAACAATGTAAGTTTTAAGTAGACAGCCATGAAATTGCAGAACAAGGGTTATTGCGATCAGTTCAAGACAACAATAAAAGGAAGAATGGAGACGCAATTAAAGACATTCGCTAAAAGTGCAATTGAGTTCTTTCCTAAAATATGGCTAGTAGAAATCACCTGGACGACTTCCCAAGTAGAAAAATGATCGGAAAGCTGGAGGGGGGGGGGCGTAGTTTGACCAGTGTAGTTGAAGGGTTCGGAATCAACAAAAGTGCCGTTTCGCGCCCTTGGAAAGCCTTCCAAACCATAGGTACAGCCGTTAGAAAGGTTGGTGGTGGCCATTATAGGATAACAAATGCAATGGATAACCAATATATTGTCCTGCAGGCGAAAAGAGCCCGATACAAGTCGACAAGGGTCATTGTTCAGCAACTGTGTACAGCAACAGAAAGACAAGTGTAGCAGTTCACTGTGGCCAGACTCCATCATAAAGGTGGTATATTCGCCCCTCCGTCCCGAACGCTGTATCCCTTTGTAAGTTGGCCATCGGCGGCACGGTTTAGAGTGGTGTCCGGAGCACAAAAACTGGACATCTCATCAATGGAGTCGTGTTCTCTTTATGGACGAGAGTCGTATCAGTACCGCAAGCGATTCTCAACGCCAGTTGATTTGGAGAGGTTAGGACATGGTTTCATCCCAGTCTCATCATGGAAAGAGACCGTTACAGTAGTCCTTGAGTAGTCGTCTGGGGATGAAAAATGCCAAACGGGCGGACTGAACTCCACGTTTTCTACACAGGTTCTGTAACTGGAGATCGCTATTGTAAGGAGGTGATCCTTCCCCATGTGCATCTGCTCCGAAATGCTATTGGACCAGACTTCGTTTTTATGGATGACAGTGCGCAGCCACACCCAGTGCTGAATTACTCATTAGGCAATTGCCTATGGGCCCAGCACTTTATAGGAGCCCCAAAGAACGTGTTCTGTTGGGTTTTTTTCGTTAATGCTTCAAAAACAACCGAGCGAAGTCCGTCAAGTCTGCGGCGTAAACATCGTCTTGTATCCAATTTACACCTACTGATGAGTTATTGCTTCACAGACTTCGTCCAGGCTACGGATGTCTCATTGCATACAGAGAACAAAAAAATCTTGCTAGGTTATATTTAGCTTTTCTTTTTCTGAGATTGGATTATAATCAAAAGGCTTAATTTTGGTAAAAGTTATTTTATTAGTTATTCAGTTTATAATATGAAACATTTGACATTGCAGAAAAATATTATCTTTTTTATAGTAAATAATATAAGATACATTTCTAAAATTCACAGTAGGCCTAGTTATAATAAAATTCGAAAAAAGTCAATGTCCATAAAGAAAAGTGAATCTTGTTCTAGACTCTAAACTCTTACTTTTGGCTGAGACTTAAAGAATTACTATTTTCTTTCTTTTTTGTAGATTTTTGCATCTTCAAATGTCTACGTTAATAAAGAAGAGGTGCCTAAGTGGTGCAGAGAAACAAAAAAAACAAAAAGAGAAATCAAACAAACTTGCTGAACAAATGAATAAAACATATAATCTTTTTCAACTTGGCTTTACTCGTAGAACATCAACGGAAAATCTACTTCATACTTCTTCAAGTACGTCTACAGGTAAAATTACGACAGTAGATCCTACACCACAAAAATTGTAAAAGAGAAAGATAACGTTCAGATGCAAGATGACATTCAAGCTGATCAGAATGTTCAGTTAGATATTCAAAACAGAAACCACCTAGGACCAGAATATCAAAATGATATTGGGTTATGGCGAAATATTACCGAACACATTTCTGGTGTAAAAGAAATTCTGCGGAATGTCAACACACATTTTGACAATGATTTTTCGGCTTCATGCAGACAATACGATTATTGTAAAAAAAAATGTTCCCTCTCTATGATGTTTCGAAAACATGTAAGTGGTGAAGTAATCAAAAGAGAAAAGCTCATGTATTCGCCATCCACAAGAAATGTATATTGTTTTTCATGCGCCCCATTTAGTGAAATATCTGCCATCGAAACTCAATTTTTGGAAGTGTTTTCTGAATGGAAGAATGCGGCACAAAGAATGAAAATGCTCGAAGACAGTTCAACGCATCGGGAATGTGTACAGACACTTATTAGTAGAAGACGTACACATAATTGAATTGACAGTTCTTTGGAAAGTCAATTTAATAAAAAAAATAAGAATAGATTGGATCAAAGCATAAAATTACATGCATAAAATTTGCATAAAATTTTACAGACATTGGGACATGCATATTAATAAGAATATATCAGCTGAGAATGAGTGTTTAAGAAGGATACATTTCTCCTGACCTTTTTTCTGTATTCCATGGAAAATTAAAATGGTGCATATTGTTTAATTTTTCCTGCCTCTTGTTTAAAATTCAGTTTGAAAAGCTTTAACCAATATGTCTATAAGTTTTCTTCTTCTATAAGTACACTGCATAATTTGATTATGGTATTTTTAGACCATATTAGTTTTTAAAAAAAATATATGTATTATAATTGTGTGAAGGATTTCATTCTGCGGTGGATTTTTGAGTAGAGGGTAAAAAACCTTGCAACATCATGAAATTTAAAATTTGATTTAAACCTTTAGATTCTCATGGAATTTTTTTGCATTAGTTTGATATTTTAAATAGGTGTAATTAAATTTTAAGCTCAATTATTAACAATATATCACTGTTGTTGAAAATAGTATTTTCTTGGATGAGACAGCCACCTTAATTATTAAACTGTAAAAAGGCATTGTACGTAGAAATGGGAGAACTGGATTGATTAAATATCTTTTTCAGCTATATAAAAAATTTTCCATCTAGATATTGAAGAAAGTGAACTATACAAGGGTTTTTCACCTTCCCTGCTGCATCAGATTTTATCCAGTCAAAAACTATTGATGTATTCTTTTTTTTTCTAAAGTAACTGCCAATTGCATTTTATACCTGTAAGGAATATGTAGTAACTCATGGTCATAGTGATAAAACTGACCATGCCCCTTCAATTGTGTTACGCATTACAGTAACTCTTCAAGATAATTTTTAGTTTTCTCTTTAAGCAGATGTTTCAATCCGGTAGCATGGAAGATGTACACATAAGATGATGACAGTTCTTTGGAAAGTCAATTTAATAAAAAACAAGAATAGATTGGATCAAAGTTCTGCAAAGAGTAGTGTCAGTAATCAAATATCTCTCACCACGTGGATTAGCGTCTTGTGGTGATGTAGAACATATTGGTTCTCAACATAATGACAACTAATTAGGAATATTAGAACTAATCGCGGAGTACGACCCTTTTCTCAGTTCACATATTGCTAGAGACGGCAATAAAGGTCAAGGAAAGCCTTTCTATTTGTCTTCTACAATATGTGAAAAATTGAAATAATGGGAAATAAAGTTCAGGAAAATATTATAAAGGATATTCAGGAAGCTAAATACTTTTCTCTGAGCGTTGATTTTGCACCAGATATATCTCATACGGATCAGTTGACAGTAGTGTTTAGATATGTGAGAGTATCTGATGGTGAAGTGGAAGAATCCCCATAAAACATCACGATAGAGAAGCGCTTGCCAGCAGTTTTGACCTTCCTAAACAAATGAAGCATTGATTTTAGAAACTTACGGGGGGCACTCTTATAGCAATACAGCAAAAATGTGGGGATGCTATAATGGTCTTCAAGCGCTTATTTTAAAGATAAATCAGATTGTGCATACTACATTCCGTGCGCAGCACACTCGCTAAATTTAGTTGGAGTATGTGCGGAAGAAAGCTGTGTTGGAGCAGTTTTATTCTTTAGGCTTCTACAAGCAATGTACAACTTTTTCTCAGTATCAACACAGCGTTGGGCGATTATGTTGTAATATGTTGAGGACAGCAAAGACTCTGAACTAGATGTAAAAAAAGAGTAAATGACACAAGATGGTGTGCCAGAGCTGATGCTAATATGGCTTCATCCAAAGGTTATAGTAGCTTCCAGAAAGCGTTACGGGTCATTGCTGAAGATATGACTCAAAAGCTACAAATAATTCATGAAGCTAAATGACTTCTAAAATCAAGAAGAAAATATTATCATGGCAGGCTTTTGTCTTGAACTGGATCAATGGAGTTAATAAATTTTTACAAATGAAATCGACAGAACTTCAAACAGTCGTTAATATTCTGAAACAATTACTGTTTGTTTTTAATTCGCAAAGAGAAATGTTTTATGAATATGAAAGAAAGGCAAATTAGAAAATAGATTCGCAATACACGGATGAATGTAGACGTGTGCGCATAAGAAAACGACATTACGCTGACGGTGATGCAAAAAATGTTGTGCTTCAAGGAAGTGAAAAACTCATAATTGAAACTTATCAACCTATATTAGATAATTTATATGTAGCACATTCCCGTTGTTTGGAAGCATGTACTAAAATATCTTTTCTATTTGAGTTTCTCGTAGATTTCTCACTAAGAAAGATTTAGAAATTTTAAAAAAACTGCCCAAATATTTAGAGAGCATTACCCTGAGGACATCGAATTCGAGGATGAAATAGTTTATTTTAAGCATTTCATGTTACAAATAGAAGATTTTTTTAAATGAAGAAATAGTACCAGAGAGAGAGAGTATTGTGATCATACGAGCTTATTTCCAAGAACTTCCTGCAATCAACGTTTCTGAATGTTATGGCCGCATTAAAAATATACAGGTGTCTTATGGTCACAAATGGTTCTGGTGAACGAAGCTTTTTAAAATTAAAGATGCTAAAAAACTGTCATTGATCTTCAGTAACACAAGAAAGACTGAACTCACTTACAATCATGGCCATTAAATACGACGTTTTGCAGAACATAGATTTACAAGGTGTTCTAAAAGCCAAAAACTGAGAAAACCAAATATTTAGTTATTTTTTATTGCACAAGTTTTTTTTTCATTATAAATTGTAATAAATAATTATTGTTCATTTATATTTTTTTTAATTTGCTGATATAATTTGTTATTTTATTTGTTCAATGAAATATATTACTAAAATGTTGTGTAATAAAATTATTTGGCTACAGGTTCTCGAGAATTCGACTGCCTAGGGTCCTCCATGTCGTTTAATCCGACACTGACCACACCGGACTGCTGATGTCCAGCAGCCACTAGAAGGTGAAGATATCACTCGAATAAATTGGCCAGCATTCTCCTCTCATATAAATCCATAGAATATGTGTGGGATGGTTTGGGGAGACGCTTTGGGGCACGATTACATCCTCCAATAAACACCCACCAACTGAAACAGATGCCGATTGAGGAATGGAAACTCTTATCTCAAGAAACTGTTGGACAATCTAGTGCTAAAAATGGAGAGACGGGGCGAAGCAACCATTGCAGTAAGAGGAGGGCATATCCTATACTAGGGGTCGGCAACCTATGGCACGCGGTACAATTCTCAGAGGCACTCTACACTACTCTACAAATTTGTCAATTTTTGAGTGAATGGAAGTTGATAAATTTGTAAGGGTCCTTATTTGACAAGCATCTGACAGGCGAAGTCCTTATTTGACAAGCGAAAAAAATCTGAAAGATAACTCTAAAGGTAAATGTACAGCTATTTTGTAAACTATTAAGTGACATTGATGGAAAGATTTAATTGTTTAAAGAGAAAATTGCATGTATTCTGCTTTCCGCAAAAAATCTTTCCTCATATGGAAAATATTTCGAGACCACAAATAAATTATATATAACAATTGCATGCATATATCATGTCAATCATAAAGTCACAGATTAGACCCCTGATTTTGCGATATGAAAGTAGAGAGGTGCAAGCTCTAGCTTCGCATTAAACTTTTTATTTAACTGTAATGAAGGGAAATGTTTGTATTTTACGTTGTTTATTTTTATTTTAGTAAATATGTTTAAAAATACATAATATATATACAATTTTAGTTTTTTTATTTTTGTTGAAGAAATAGTAGTACTTTATGATGTTTATTTTTACACACGAAATACCTTTAAATGATTCAAAATTAATATATAATAAAAGTGTAAAGCTAAATTATTTTTGTGATCTCTTTTCTCTAATTCTGCATGCATTATCGCGGGAATAGAATTGTTTCAAAAATGTTGTACCGTGTGACATGCTGAATCATATTGGTAGATTGGTTTGGCACGCCACAGCTAAAAGGTTGCCGACCCCTGTCCTATACTAAGGAAACATCTGCTTGTTATCCTTCCTCTTGGACAGACAATCATGTGTTTCGATACTATAAGTTCAATAAAGCCTTTTTTGTTTGTTTGTTTGTTTGATTCCATATTATATGCATTGTGTACTCATTTTTTGCTAAACTATGCTTTTGTCATCGTTTAAGTAAAAAATGCTGTCTCTCATTTTTGAATTTCATATCTCTCGGATGATTTCTCGTGGAGTTATGGCAAGAAAAGCGCTTGTTGCTTAAGTTTTTCAAACAATTGTATATCATTACAATCTGAGATTTAAAGAAAAATCAAACTTTTTAACTGCTTTAAAACATTAAAACCGTGACATGTGTCAATCTGAAAGAGAATTACTATTGCGGTATACAAAAATCAAATAAATGCTCTGAAAATAAGTGATTTTATAGAATTCAAAATAGAGGAAGGGTGGCAAAAAAAGGCATGAAAAGTGACACAATACGAGTTTATTTCTAACATAGTAGTTAATGTGTGATAGAAAACTACACAATTCAATTAAACAGAAAATCAAGTTTATGAATTATTTAGTAATACAAAAAATTATATTTATATTACAATTTAATTTATATTTCATTTGAAAAAGAAAAAGCACAAAAAAATCTCTAAACAATTCAGATATATTATTAATAAACAATTGGAATATCTAATAAAATTTCAAAAAGTATTTTTTTTAATCTCAATATTGGAAAATTAAACAGCATTTTTAAATGAATGTTTATATGAAAAAGAGCATCCATCCATTTTTTATTCAGTACATTGCAACACATTCTCTACACCTATTTCATTGAAAATAAAAAACAACAAAGTTAAATAGAAACAAGAAATATATCAAGCAGTTTTTCAAAATAATCCTTTTCCATCATCTTTAAATGATAGAAGGAAAATTGAGACAATCGGTAATTCATTTTTATTAAAATAAAAATTTCTTACAAAAATTACATTCCAAAGAAATTTTTTTAAGAACTATACTTCATTTACATCCATAAAAAAATAATAAATTGCCATTTCATTATACATATGAATTAAACTTTTGAAAATCCATTTCAATTACTTTAGTGGCAAAAAAAGGTTATCATTTATCACTAAAACAAAAAAAATCCAGTGACTTAGAGATATAAAGGAAAAAATAACAACACTCTTTTTAAATTGAAGTATGAAATTTTTGTGAATTGTATAGTTCAACATCTGCAATCTTTTCTGTAGTTTATTTCCCCGGGTTGTATTAAGAAAAAAATTATCTGCATCTAAAATTTTATAAAATATTTAAAATATAAACTTTAACAAAATTATATACTTTTATATTTATAAACTTTGCTTTTTTTATACATCATGTTGCATGACAAGTATGAGGCTACTGTTGAAATAATTTGATAAAATTCTATTTAAGAAAATGCATCAATGGTATTTTATTTCTATGATAAATATGAATTATGTGCTTATAAATCTATTAGAAAAAATAATATAACATTCATAATTCCACAAACATGAGAAGTGAATTGAATACATATTAATATACCAAAATTCATGACTGCATTTACTAGAAACTGAATGAATGGTAAGGTAGGAATTAATAAAACAATTTTAACAATGAAATCAATTACTTTAAATTCCCCCTGCTGTAGTATATTCTTTATTTTATACTCCCATACTGCAAATTTTGCAAAAATAAACTACAGAATAAGTTTAAGCTGATTTAAATGATGCAAAAAAATTTTATTAACATTTATCCATTTTTATTTTAGAATCTCCTGTAAATAGTTCTGCAGATGTGTATAACATATTTAAGATATCTATATACAATTTGCCTATAAAAACTTATTTAATCTTCAAATTTTTTCCATTTATTTTGGAACTAGTCTATGGCCACCCCCATTTTATAACATTTCTTATATATATTCAGTAAGATTTTAATCCGAGTTCTCAAATCAATTATTTATTTTTTCTGGATTGTTAATAGCAAAATTAAAACCATAATAAGAAGGTAACTTTGGGCAGTATATCAAACAAAACAAATTTTAATAGCAACAATATATATATTTCAAAAGTCTTTTAGCGTGTTTTCAATATACTTGTATAAAAGAAGAGTATTATTAACTAAACAAGAAGAAAAAACTTTTAAATTTTTACAATGCAGTATTTTCTTGAAAAATGAAACAAAATTTTTCAATAAATTATTAAGGTAATTAGAAATCTATACATCATTCTTTTTGTTATACTGTAACAAATGTAATTTTAAAATATAGCTGTTTTGAAGTACAAAAGGAATCCAAAACAACCTTTTATATATAAATACAAAAATAATCATTTTGAATGTTAATCAAATCTTGTTAGTCAAAATTAAATGAGATGCCAATGAGAAATGTTACATGCCCTTAATATAAAAAACATACTTTACGTGACTGAAGAATACTCAAATTGTACAATTTTTGTCAATGATTAGATAACTTTACTAATTAAATTTTATTCTACCCAAAATTGCTTTCATAGAATTGGCTATGCATGCATGAATGAGTAATGCAATACACAAGTAAATAATAACAAGCAATATTAGAACAGATACTTAGTTATAAGTAGCTTGTAAAAATGCAACTTTGTGCACACTAATAGATTTTGAAAACCCATTACACTCCACTTGACAATAAATTAATAAAATAAAAGCTACTCTACAAAAAAATTTCTCAGATAACCTTCCTATTGAAGAAAAAAATATATAACTTAATAAAAATGCATCAGTTATTCAGTTTTGTAGATGTAGAAATACTAAAATATTCTAGCTTAAAGTTAATTAAAACTTTATACTTTAGTGATATGGTTTTCATGATAAATGATAGTTTTAATCATGAATATTATGCAAGTAGTAAGTATTATCCATTGTTTAAGTCAGCATTGTATTATTATAAGAGAAAGATGGGGAAATAATAACATGGGTAAGTCTGCTCTTATTAATTGGAACTCTGTTAGCTATATATAAAAAAGTAATTCTACTAGCATAAAAATAATGTTTTCCTAAAAATTGTTCTATACAGGGGCATTGCTACCACTGTATCAATGTTACATGGCCCCCAAGCTACAGGGGTCCAAACATGTGTAAGTATAGTCTTATTAACAGGGCTCTCATATGCAAAAAAGGGCCACAAAGGAGTTTTGATGCAGGGCCCACTCAGAACTAGCTACGCCAGTGATTCTACAACAAAAAATATATTCTTAAAACTTGGTAGTTTACTAAATTTGCACACAAAAAAATTCTTAATTATATCCAGGATTTAATTCAATTTGGATAGTCAGTTCTTATAATTGTAGTATATTTATTGACTGTAGGCACAATGAAAAATCATAAGTTCAAAAAATAACCTTTTTGACCTCAAAATTAAGTTTTCACATATTTTGTCATTTTATCAGACTTGAAAAAGAATAAAAAAGCATATTTTTTTAATACTTGATAACTTTTTAACTGACTATATGAAAATAATTTAAATTTCTTAAGTTGGTAAGAATTGCATATTAATTTGACATTACTTAACTTAATAAAGTATAACTGTTAATTATATACAGCATTTATATTGAATCATGAAACATGTTTCATGTATTTTTAAAAGACAAAATGAAATTTTATTCTAAGCAATTTTTGGTACATTACTTTCATATAAGTATCAAAATCAGTTGTGTACATAGATCTCTCTTATAAGGGGAGGGGAGTTACATTCTAAAAACAAGTAGATGTGAGCATGAAGGGGTAATCCCTAATGTGAAAATTAAAAATCTATTGGTCTATGGGGCAGGGTGTTGAATTCCTAAGCCCTCCCTTTGTGTATGCCACTAATCAAAATAAAACTTCAAACCTAATTCTAAGTTGATATAATTCTATATCAAGGTACTTTTTTATGTAGAAGAAAAATATATTTAGGTAAAGGAAACTGTAACTAAATTAAATTGATAAAACAAATTTGTAAAATAATCATATTAAGTAAAAATTATACCTAATAGACTAGTATGCTGTATTAAATTCAAATAAAGAATTAAGTTGGTTTTGGAAAAGGTTATGAGTAATTATTATAAAAACTTGTTCTTTGATAATCTTAGAATTATTGAAATCAATACAAGAATATCTACTAATGTTTCAAGCTTAAGTAATTTAAAACATATGGAATTTAGAGAAAAGTTCAATGTATTCATAAGCTTTTTCCTAAAAGGAAAATTCCATAGTAAAATAAGTAAAAAAACTCGGATTACTTGTTATATATATATATATCACTTTTTTGAATTTTTATATAACTCTCTAATCTCTTTTAAATAACAAAAAATCATTCTAAATTACTTGTATATAATAAAAAAATTCAAGATCATTTTATTGAATAATGAAAATCTTATAATACTTATTTTTGCAATAATATGTAATGAAAAGCAAGCATATGCGAACTTTAAAAATAGCTTACAAATAAAAAGATTGAAACAAAAATTTTAGTTACAATAAAAATAACTTATCAAGTTACTTTGAGCAATATGCTTAAAATTAAGGATTCTTTTACTGATAAACTTAATAAGGAAACAATGAAAATTAAAATAGTTAGCTGAATATTTATCATTAAAATTTTACTCTTAATTATTTTTATAAATTACCTTTTTGCTCGCTTCCTAATTAGGTAAATTGTCAATTATAAATTATTCTTAAACTACCAAGAAAAATATATAGCATTCACTAGATTTAGTCAAATCAGAAATTTGTTCAGTCAACATCTACCAAAAGCTGCATAAGATATTATTGATAATAGTCTTTTTGGTCTCAAACTATGAAAAATGACAAGGATTACAACTAAGCAGATACCTAATTCTCCAAGTTTTCACACAATATTATAGATATATTTTGATGCCTAATTTATAGAATAGAATATATGCACCACAGATCTAAATACTTTAAACAACATTTTTTTAAGAAACTACATCTTCTTTTCACAACCTAATCACCAAGAAAAAAATTTGACAAATTATATATCAATAATTGTAATGATTTACCTCATACTTTTATTTCTAATATTCAATTAAAATAATTATCCTTATTTATTTTGAAAATGAGACAAAAGGAATAAAAATTAACCTCATTGTGATTCGTTTCTTTTAAATTGGGAAAAAATATCAATTTAATTAATAAAAATTGTCAATCACACATTTTATGACAACACAGATTAATTTTATCATTCCCCTCCCTTCAAAATTCCAGTGAATTCCCAGTGAAACGAATATTTTTAAATAATGTTTTTTAATTTATTTTCAGCAATTCCTGATGTATTTTGAAAAATGCAATACTTTTAATGCTGTCAACTTGTTTTTATAAGAGTTTGATATTTTTAAAAAGAACTAAACCCAGTAAAAACGTCTAGTAAAAAAAAAAGATTCATGTTTTTCAATTTTTTAGCATTTTCAGGGCAATTTAAAATTGAAAAATAGCAGTCAAATTGTTTATCGATCGGAAAAAGTTTTACTTCCAAATTAAAAACTTGAGACACACTTCAGATCTTTATTAATTAATTTATAATTCTAAAAAATCGTCAATTTCGCCAAATCACGGGAAAATCAATAAAATTTATTAGTAAAACATTGATTTCAATAACTGACCTGTTATCTCCACAATTTCACTGATAGAAAGCAATCGCAACACCCCGGCAAGATGTTCCGAGGATTCTAACAAAACATTGTGCAATAATCGCGGATACTGCGGTTTTGATAGGTAGGGAATTTGTTTATCTCCCTAGAAAGTGAGTTTAGTTGTAATAAGTCGCAAGCTATATATAAGAACAGTGATACTCCTCTTTTTTCCCTTCGAGCCATAAAGGAGCTATTTCACACAGGCGGCAACATAAGGATAAAAAGGGGAAAACATGATTATGGCCACAAGAGATATTTAAAATACGGAAAATTGTTCCAAATATTGAAGAACATTTTTGACTTTTATTTTAATACTATAAAATACCCTATATCAAATACAGGCAAAATTTCGACTTTACACATTTTTTATTGTGTTATGAAGTAGTTTCAATTCCCGTTTCACCCATAAACACACACTTTGCTTATATTCTACAGTCATACAAAAAAAATTGCCATATAATTTTAAAATTAAAATTTTTTCTTTTGACTGCTCCTTAATTTTAATATTAAATATTAATTTATCAAGTGCTAGATATAAGTAAAGAGTTCAGTTGTATTTTAGACTAAAATCAATGTTATTTGTTTCTAATTCATTCGGGGGGGAGAGAGAAGAGATTAAGAGATTTAACTTATAGGAGGGGAGTGGCTCTTTCTGTACTCTTTTTGGATTTGGTTTTCGTCTATTTATTCGAGTTCTGTGAACTTTTGATTTTTATTTTGTTTCTTTTTCTTTTATAAGTAAGTTTTCTTTGTTTTATTTTTTCACTAGTTTCTGTAGAATTTTGGTGTAGAAGGAAGAACAATGATATTTTCCCTCACTCAGGAAACAAAATGGATATTTTAACTCTGAAGAATTCTCTACGTCAACTAGATTTTGAAGCAACATTACTGATATTGAATTAATAACTAGATTGAGAGAATACCAAAATTTAGCTGCGAATCCTTGAATTATGATTTTCCTAAAATCAAATTACAATTTTCGAAACATAATCCACTTAAACTAAAGGAAGTAATCATGAAGGAATTTTCCACGAAGAAAAATGTTCTATTAATGAGCAAAACAAGAAATAATGATATTATTATTAAAACGAATCATTGCAATACTGTTATAGAAACACTAAATATTGAGGAGATAAACGGCATTAAAGTCTCGGCAAGATTATCATTTACTGGAATGACTTCTAAGACATTTAAGGACTTCTTGAAATCCTGGGCCATTACAAAAAAATAGTCACCCCATGGCCCTTAAAAGTAGGCAGTATATAGCACACGCGTTATTAAATACTCCTACAAACGGTAACCAGAAACAAATAAATGTGCATGATTTACAGTCGGACAAACCGACTCGACCAACTACAGCCTTTCTGTAGAATAAGTAATGATGGTGTATGGTGGTAGACTTAGACCTCTGCATGGACGACAATAATCACATAATAATATAGTCTTGCCATTGTTGCTAGTTGACATATAATTTGAAATTCGCAGTTTTTTGGACAATATGTCCGGGAATAACATTTGACCGTTAAAATTATTCAGATCCATGACTTACTGAGGCTGTTGAGAACGAGACGACGCCCCCTTTAAGGTGAACGCCCTGGGTCCGGACCCAGTTGACTCATGCCTTAAGACGTCCGTGCTTCTACTTTATATTGCAATGACCTAACACCAAATATAGTATTGGTGACCTAAAGTCAGAATTGGAAGATAACAACTTTTCAATTTTGGAAATACAGCGATTTACAAAAGAAATAAATTTTGGTATCATACTTTTACTAAAAACCGTCAAAATGACTCAAATAGGATGCGTTATACTCGAAAGTATTCCCTTTGCTTTCGAGATGTTTAAAACGCAAATCATTTACGAAAAACTAAAGCAGGGCAAATTGCTGAAATTCAGACATATTCAAAAAAATATTGCCCAAGTCAAATAAAATATGAAATGTGTTTCTTAAACCATCCTGAAAAGGAATACAAAGAAACTGAAACAAATAAATGTGACTCTTGTAGTGAAGTCCAAGAGGCCAATTTAGAATTATGTAAAAAAAATACTAAGAAAGAATCAATATTTTAAAAATAAAAATAGAGAAGTTTCGAGAAATGAAGTAATAGAAAAATATCAAAATGCTAGAAAATCATCATGCTCCAGCATAACATATAACAATCAAAACAGGAAAAATAGAAAAACAGTTCACGAACTTGGAACAGAAAATTGAAGAAAATAATAATATCATGTAAAGAAATTAGAGAAAATTATTGTCTATCGTTTTACTACTGAACTTATACAATGATCACACAAATCAAGTTTCGCTTCTTTGATGCTATCAAGGGAATTTACACTACAAAAACTGCTTCCAATGTCAATGACAAGGCAAAAAGGCTTAAAAAATTATCCGAGTAGAGGGCAAATGTGTTTGGAAGTACTGTGTAACAACATATAGATAAATATCTATACATTTTATCCTTTTTAAAATTTTTTAAGAAAATCGTATTTATTTCTAAGCATCTAATTAGATATGTTGACTATCATTTCTGTACTTCTCCCATGGTCATGTAACTAATCCAATTGAATGTATGTGAAATTAAAAACAAGAGACAATACATTATTTTTGCCCCAATTTTGCATATTAATAGTTTAAGAAACGTGGTTACAACCTTATGATATTTTCACTAACCCTAACAAAAATATTTTCTGGGTTGATACAGAAGATAGAAGAGGAGAAGGATTAATGATACACACTTGAGAAAGGATATTGATGCCATAAAGATTTTTTTCCCAAATTAGTGAAGATCTAGAAATTTTAATAGTCAAAGTTCAGGTAAATACAGTAACACATTTATATTCAACCAGAAAACTTCAATGACGCCAATTTATCGAAAACAACATCTAATTTAGATGATCACAGCTTGTTCTTAGAAGAGTTCAATGCATTTCGTGAAGTATATGAGGCTCAAAAAATTCCAACGCTTCTGGAAAAAAAGATTTTTAACTAGAGAATGATCTCATGTTACTAAATGATAAAAGTCAGACTTATCTTCAGTCATCAGGAGCATTTACAGCAATTGATCTTTCTTTGTCAACAATAAATTAAATCCTTTATAAAGCAGTTTTTTTTTCTAGTAAAGCTATGTTAAAATATTTTTGGCATTGCGATTGATTTATAAAAAGAAATTTATTTAACTTATTACACAAAACTAAATAGACTTTAAGACCATATATCTCATTGCATAGTGTTTATAAAATATAATTTGAAGATACTAAAACATACAAAAGGAATTATAAATTAGATAGATTTTGTAATAAAAAAATTGAGAATTTATACAAATATTACTTTTTATGAAATTTCAGAAAACAGGGATCAACACAAAGCAAGACATTGCAAGCTGTACAAACGTATCTTGTTATCTTCTCATATGTTTTAGTAGATCACAAACGCCAACACCTCTGTGTTTTTTTTAAGTTCACAAATGATCAACAAATGTAGTCAATTATACACCATTTGAATAGTTTCCTTGCTGCTCAGAAAACTTATAGGTCGTCCTTCCCATTTGCGACTTGAAAATCCAGAAATCAGGTATCGTTCCAGTCAAAGTGCTATCAGCACAAAGCACAGGTGGGAAAATAGCCTCCCATCGACATTTAAAAATTTAGGAAGTTGGTGTTTATAATTACCACGGCCTTGTACAGGGTTAAGTTATGATTTAACTTGGTCCACAAATATGAACAATTTTGAAAGCGGCAATTTCCCGATTTTAATTCAATACAAAAGAACCTACATCTCAGTAATATATCAATTTATCCAAAAAACAAATTGGGATAAATTTACCAATCTCCTTCCGCAAGCTAAGTTCTAATGAATAAGATAGAAGAAATTAAACAGAAACAAACCAGTTAAGGAGCTCAGTTGTAGACTGAAAGACAGCTCCTAAAAATTACGAAAATATTTTAAAGAGGAAAAATGGATTAAATATAAATAATTAAGCATTAAAATTAATAAATAAATTATTTAAATAAGCATTAAAACTAATAAAGAAAGATTTTGGCTTAGGGCATGCGAAAGAATTACCTCTCCCAAAGATCTTTTTCAAATTATAAAGATAATCAGAAGTAGAGCAAATTCTTATTATTCATCATTTAATATTATTGAGCACAATGGAATCATAAGTCTTTAAATTACAGTCATATATCCAGTCATATTCCAATGGAATGGACCCACTCCATTATATTACCTTTCTTAAGGTCTCACAAAAATCCTAAGGAAGTTGTGCGGTACAGCCCAATATTTCTCACTTCAGTTACAACTAAACTATTTTAAAAAATAATCCTTAGAAGAATGATAGACAAGAGCAGGGATGGCGAACCTTTTTGAGACTTGGGTCGAACTTTGTTCTTTTCTTTTTTAGTACTAGTTCGTTGTTCCTTAATGCCCATTTGCACGAGAGTTAAGTGTAAAAATTTTTAACTGGGTATTTTTAAAACTAAACATCTTTAAAATTCATTTGGCTTAATGGGTAGAAATAAACGTGGTTTGACGATTTAAAACTTTTTAGTGAGGTTAAAAATTTTTTAGTGTTTGGTGCAAAAGGCAATAAGTATTTGAATGAACAAAGAGTAACGAAAATTACATACAATATATAATATGAAATATTATTTATCAGTATATATATATGTAATAATTCCCACTAATATAATCCTTTTAATTGCCAATGGTCCATCCCTTCAGGACCAACGTTTTAGTAATAAGTTAACCCGCCGCCTAACGAGAGTATTTTAAACTACACCTATCCACCCACTCAGATCATGCGATTTGAGCGGCCTATAAATACCGAGATTCCTGGAGACCGACCCTCTTTCGCTTCTGTATTTGTATCAACATGTAGCCGGCTGCAGCTTGGGTGTGTGTGTGTATTGTGTCGTCCTTGTAATGTTTTATGTGTTTAAGATGTGGAATTAAACAGATTTGAAAAACCCCATGACTGCCTCTTAGATAATATTTATTATGCCTCACCAATCTCATATAAAGTATCCATTACAACATCGCCATATTACATATATATACATGAAATCTTCAATAACGTGGTCTGGGATTTACCACAGCCAAATTCTCTTTTCTAGCCAAAAGTCTATCACCAAAGAGTAACCTTGAGAGGAACGTTTTGCAGTAACCATATGCGATACGTTTCTCCTCACGGGAAAACTCCGCGTAGTAATACACTAAATTTCTGATATTCGGCTTTTTTTTTCAACGTAATGTTCTCTGGAAATATTACTAGTATAGTTTCAGCAGTATTCTGGTTCAGCATGTATATATATATGTATAACAAAACTGATTGTGTAAAGTATTTAATGAGAAATTTGTTGCTGTTTATCTTCAGATAGTTTTTTGAATATTAGATTTATATTTCGTATTCATTAGTTTAACGCATTTTGCAGTTACTCCCCAGTCAAGTTTATTTCTATAGTAAGATTTTTCAAATTTCAGTGAAGAAAATAGTTTTTCACATGAATATGTGGACCCAAACATCGTTAAAAGAACATTAAACTAGTTTTTTCGTTGATATAAAATTATTGATAAAGAATCCCATTCGTTTAATATAATACTTTCAATTTTAATTGTGGGATCAATATTATCTGCTTTACTTTCACACAGTTTTCCTTCTTCTTCAGAAATTAAGTCTTTAAATTTTGTTTTCCAAACAATGATACTTCGAAATTAAACTAATTCCATTTTTAAATTATCGATACCTAGCCACATAAGTTCGGTTAACACAATTGTTTCAAATTTTGTTTTGTATGGATATAAAATAAAGTGAAATGTATTTTCTAAGCTTTTAAATTGATTGAATGAGCCTCAAAGGCTTGTTTTATTTCCCGTATAATCATTAAATAATTTTAATTGCATTTTCCTGAATGTCCATGGAGTTTTTAAAAATTATTTTAATTTTCATGGAGTTTTGAAAATGTTTTTGTAATTGAGGAAAATATTTCATGATTTTCATTTCCAAATCCTTAGTAAAAGATGTCAAGCTTCGTCATAAACATTTTAATATTTTCAAATATCGTTTAAGCAATTAGTCCATGCCCTTGAAGTTTTTTACTCAGTTCATTAAAATGCTGGGTGATATCGCATTAGAGCATTAAATCATTTAACCAGTGTATATTGGGTATTTCATCAAAACTATTGTCTTTTTCAATAGAAGAAGGTTTAATTTCTTCTAATAACGTCACAAAGCGATTAAGGACTTGACTGAAACTAAGCCATCACACGTTGTTGTATGTCAAAATCCCTAAATATTGGCATTCAGTTTCCTCTAAGAATTGTGCTAATTGCTGTTTAAAAAGAGCTCTTGCGTTTATAAAGTTGATTATTTCTATTACAACTGACATTACACTAAAAAAAATTTAAACCATGCTTCGCACGCAAAACTTGCTGGTGTATTTATTATGCAATGAAATTCAATCAGAGAATGTGAAATATTTTGCAAAAGTTACCGTAAAAATCCAATGTTTTTCCTTATTATACTAGGTCACCGTCTGTTGTTACTTTAAAAATATTAACTTAGTGTGAATAGATACTTCATTCAAGAGAGATGTTCAGAAACACAACGTTTAATGACGGGAGACACAAGACGAGAATGAATATACAAGTACATTACATAAAACAGTGTAACAATTTACACAGCGCCATCTGTTGACATTCACACAAAACAAATACACATATCAAACTACACAATATTTAACAGTTACAGAAACTATTTTCTGAGAAGGTCAGTATCCATTTCTTTAAATGCAATATCAAATTCTTTAAAATATCAAGACCGGTACACTTCCCCTTCAACATTATAAGTTTTTTTAACTCTTCTTTCATTATATTTCCATACTTATATCGAGCAAAAATTGCTAATTGTACATAACCATTTACATCATTACTCTCATCTAAAGCACTTGAATACATTTCTGCATAATTTAAATCGTTATGTATTTGCGAAAAAATATTTTTTTCTTATTCTATTACTCGATCTTTAATTATATTGTGACATAAGTAACTTATTTATACGCTTCATAATCGTCTTTTTCTTTAAAATCAGCAAACAATGTAGGACTACATTCTAAAAATGCTTTTTATACAAATTCTCCTTCTGAAATAGATTTCCCGAGGGAGCAATGCAATGGGCAAGTTGGAAAATAGCAGCTGTAATGTTATTTTTTGTAACCGAAAAACTTTTTAAAACACTTCTTTGAGCAATATTCTCTCATTTTCTTTTGTAAGAAATACGTTTTTTTCCTTCATCTGTTGACATGCCAAAATTAGAATGCAACGTTTCAAAATGTCTTTTTACATTTTATGTACGTGAAGTCACTTTTTCATTACAAATTACACTTATAACTATTTTACTTCTTTCAATCACACCATTTTTATCAAACAATTCAGCGTAATATGGACTGGAACTTGTATGGCTAGTTTTTAATTTTTTAACACATTTTGCATTAAAATATTATTATTAAATAAATAATAAAGTTTTCAAATTTTTAAAATTGAATAAAGTAATACATACAGACTTAAATTTATTATTTACGCAACATTAGCAGAGATAAAATACAGCCTGCACACTCGGGGATAAGAGCTAGAGTTAGTTTACATAACAAAAAAGAATGCTATGAATACTAAAAATATAAGCGCCTTCTATTGGCATAAAAACAAAAAATCATGTTAACCCTAACTGTAAAGTCATTATCTTCACCAAATCTGAAATCAGCTTCAAGAATAAAAGCTTTATATGATATGCCCACTAATAAAATAAAAACAAAAAAACCTACACTCTGTTTGTTTAAATTCACTTTTTGTAAAGAAATTACAACAACCATCGCGCCCGACTGTTGATGCATGATTGTAGAAAATTTAACCTGCTGAGTCACGCGAGAACGAGATTCATGACGGATAGAGAGAACCGGGTTCTATTGACGTGAAGGCAGGAACTGGTTATAAGCTTATTTGAGTGGGAAATTAAGATGCCGAATCTTGGTCAATTAGATTCATTGTGGTTCGGGTTGATTGCGACTGACTAGGATTCGTTTGGTGTGAAGGAAGCCTGGTACTGAATGGTACAGGCGCGCCCTAAATTGGGAGCCAAAAATTGCTATTACCGAGAATAACAAACATATGCATGGCGTCTCACAAGGTGAAACAAAAAGGGGATGATACAAGGGCTATGGAAGTCTATAAGCATAACTGAACTTAACATTACAAAAAAACATTTTATCAGAAAAAAGTACCTTAAGCATGATTATTTTATTTGCTCTGGTTTGTAGATTATTTTTCTACAAACTAAACGTGAGTAAAATTATACACTTTATTTGATATTTTGTAAACACTTCGCTCTATTTCAAATACTACATACTTTCATATACATTTGTTGTCATTTACGTAACTTTGGAACTGTAATGATCAAACTGAAGGATATAGACAGCATTTAAATTGCTTTTGTGTCAATGCAGTGCTTGAAAAAATACAAATAGAACATAAATAATCCACACAAATTAGAAAATCTAAATAAATCCGTATAAACAAACAAGTGGTAGCCTAGCAATCGTGGGTCAGTTAAAAAGCTTGCGTGGGTCAGTGTCTGACCCACTGGTCATAGGTTCGCCACTACTGGACCATAGCTTTCACAATAAAATGTTTCATGTAAATCTTCATTGGTTTTACCCCCATAGAAGCAGCATATAAATACAATACTTCAATTACAGCTAGGGAATGCAGAGAATACATATTTTTGGTAACTCTAGGCATTAAATCAGCATATGATTTGGTGTGGCCGATGGTCAGATATCTAAGCTAAATAAAGTTGGATATTCTGGTTTATTGTTGTGATGGATCTAGAATGTACACCAGAGAGCTATACAAGTAAAAAGGAACCATACTTGTAATGTCGTGTTAATAAAATGTTCGTGAACGCTGGTTCAAGTTTTTACAAGAACGATGCTACTATTGGACTGTAATTTGGTTTATTTCAAGACGGTGCTATTCGCACGCTGTTCCAAGATGGAAGCTACAACAACCACTCCTGCGGAGGGTTACATCAAAACATTGGCGGCGGTGCTCAGTTGGTGGATGGCATTCGCGACAAAAAATATATACAATTACGGACTGAACAATGTTCACGAATTTTGAAAAATAACTATGGCGTACTTCAGGGTTGTATTTTAAGTCCTTTTCTTTTTATTATTTACCTTTCCGATGTCTTTCAAATCCAACATGACAGTAATTTACTAGTATGTGCAGACGATATTTTTTTATGTACAATAGAGTGGAACAGATTGGAATAAAACAATAGTTAAACTGCAAGAGTCCTTGAATGAACTATCTGCCTGGTATAAAAAATGGAAATTGACTACCTCCTCACAAAATAGCAGATTAATTAACTTTTCAAAAAGAAGCTGCTCTAAATCTCCACTACTTAAAAAAGTGACCATCCGATTCTTGAAGTGAAAAATCTCAAGATCCTGGAAATAATCTTTGACTCCAATATCTCTCCGAAAAATCATTTTAACTATCTTCGATGAAAAGGATTCGAAAATTTAAATGCTATCAAAGACATATCTTTTCCTAAAATAGGAACAAGAACTGATAATCTTTTATCTATCATAAAAGACACAGTCCACACTCTGTTTCTGAGTATGGTGTAGCCAACGATTTTCCTACAAATAGAGAAAAACTAGAACCGTATGAATTCTACTTTACGCTTAGCCCTGGGTCTCTCGAGAAACACTCTGGTTGAAATATTACGAGCAGAATCTATTTATAGTAGTATTTAAAATCGTCATAACTAATTTGTCTAAAATTTTTAACTAAACAATTAGCCTGAAAGTTCTGATCACCTAATATAGAATTGTTTTTGGACGTACATGAGATTTTCTATGAACAGAAGAAAAGGAAATCAATATATTAAAAAAATTATCAATATCTTCCAGAACTTTTCATTTCTAAAGTAGATAGTCTTCAATAGATCCCACCTTCCCCTGTTTATGAAAATCATAAAATAGACATTTATACACATGGACTGCTTTTTTAAAACAAAGATCTTCCAAATAGCACAGTGAAAAATATATTTATTGATTACATTCAACCACAAGTTTTAATTACAGTACTCTTATTGCAACAAATGTCTTTAAAATTACAAACCAAATATCAATAGGAATCCTCATCCCTCAGAAAAACGTGCTACAGAATTTCTTACTGAGAGAGTTTAATTCAATTTTCACTGCTGAAGTTATAGCCTAAGGAGAACATTACAAAAGTAGGTTACAGAAGCAGAAAATTATGCTATCCTTACTGACAGTTTATCAGCTATAAAAAGTCTCCAAAATATTAGCAGAAAATGAAATACAGTAATTTTAAATTTAGTTTCCACTTTGCTAGAGAGTCTACAGATTGTTCAATCCAAAACATTTCCTTAGGTCGCGGCACATAAGAGAATAGATATTAATGAAAAGTAGATAAAATAGCTACAGCTTCTCCAGAAACTTGAAATATTATCTACTTGACTCTAGAGGAGAATCTACATTGATATGTCAAAATACGACATAAAAGTAAAAATGGAGAAGTGTAGACAAACAGAAGGTATTAAAATTTTAATTATATTTTAAATTTTGAAAACTAGAATAAACAAACAGCAAAATGTAAATATTCAGTAATTTTAATTAATAAGATGCGATAAAAAAAAAAAAAACGTTCCCGTTAAATTTCTTTTTAAAAAAGTAGATTCCCGGATGCATTCGGATTGTAAGGTATCAGAAACAATTGAACATTTCACATTTTAGCCTGAAGTAAATACAAAATCCAATGAAAGATTATGAAAAACTTTATCTTCCAACATAGTGAATGGTCCTACTCAGCAATAACGAAACGTAAAACAAGAGAGCACGTCTAAAAAGTTGAAGAGTTTTTAATCTATCAATTGAGAGATTCTAAAATATTAATATATCCATCAAATTCTTTCATAGCATAAGGCATTGACCAAATCTCCAAGATTACAGTGTTATTACTATTAGGTCAATCAGGGGTTCAAATCAGCATCAGAATAATTTTGTTTAGTGGGTTTTTCAATCAATCATAGAAGACAAATCATTAGAGTAATTAATTTCATTTCAATAAATCAAAGACAATAGTAAAATATGAATTTAAGTTTGGCAAATGGAGTGTGTCTGCACTCGTTCATGTACAGAAGATCTTTGATCAAAACAAAAAAAAGGTTTTTACAAGCAGCGCCCTCTATACTGAGGGGTTCTACCAACCACTGTACTGAACTTAACTGAACTAAATTCATTCAGTATCCGTTGTACTCTAGTGGTCAAGGTCAAGGTCAAGGCCTATCATGAGTTCGAGCCCAGGGTCGCTGAAAATCCGCCGTGTGGAGGAAGCCACTGCACTTTAAATCTACCGAGGCGCAAAAATCCTCCTATTGGTAATGTGGAAGTTCGGAGAGAGGGTAAAATAACTCAAGTGTCGTCATCGTCACTTGACCATGGTTTAAAAGTAAGAGGTCCATCACCAATAGCCTGGGGAACCCTTTAGAAACATGAGCTTGAAGACTCATCAAAATGAGCCAAAATCACCAGTCAGAGTGAGTATCATTCAAATGTGACACTCGTCTTTTAGAATTTCATGCTTCTGGCTGCGTCGCAAGTAATGACGTCAATGAATTAGAAATAAGTGTTGTGTAGTTCTTTTACTACATAAAATAAGTCCAAAATAAAATTACACCTTTTAAAGAGAACGCATAAAAAATGAGTATTTATTGTCAGTTTCTGACTTATTTTACATTAGAAATTTTGAAACAGTCTTAGAATAATATTTTTAGAGCAGTTAAAAGAGATTAAAATATTAAAAATGTGTATGTATAATTAGCGCTCAAAAAACAGTTCCTTTACATATATAATTCTTTTTTTTTATATAAAATTTCCAATTTTTTTATGAAGCAGTTGAAATTTTTTTAATTTAGGAAATCTTGTTACTTAAACTTAAAGTAAAAATTGTAGAAATTTGAGAAATAGTATTGAATAAATAAATTTATTTAAAAAAAAAAATTTCTCTCTTATTTTCTCTTTTTTTTTTACATACTATGTTTACTTTACTATAAACCTATTTTTATATATACTGTATATTTTATATATATCATTGTTTTAATGTTTTTACTATAAAACTATTTTTGACTACTTTATACAATAATTTTTAAAGTAACAAATAATGTGCTTATGTATATTTATGTAATTTATGCAGGTATGCAAATAAAACGGAAGCAAAAAATGAAACATTTACTTCAAATATAAAAAGGTTAACTAAAACTAAACTAATTTTTGGTAACTAAAAGTTACAAAAAATTTTTTTCCCATCGTTTTTAATTTTTTGGCTTTTCAGAAGCACCATACAATTTTGTACATTCTGAGATGTTATTCTTTTAATAATTCCCTTGAATAGAGCTATGTATGCTTTGTCAAATTTTATCAATAGCTTTTGATTATTTTGAAGACACTTTTTAGTATAAAGAAAGAATATTTTTATCATTGTCTCTCGAATCTTTCTTAAAGAATCTTAATTATTTTTTTTTCAATACATGCCAAATTTTATGCGAATATATTTCATTCTATAATTTACTACTTTCTTGAAAAAATTAATTTTTTTTACCTTTTTCAGATTTGCTACAAGTTTAGAATATATTAATCAATATTTAAAGATTGGATATATTATCTCTGCATATTGTTTTATGTAGAAGACGATAACGAAGATATCTTATACACTTAACTTTTACACCATAAATCATTCACAATAGGGAGATAAGAGTCAAACTTAAATGTTATAATCCTTTGCATTCGGTTTTTCAAAACAAAAAAATCATTTAAACAAATACAAATGCAGTTTTAATATTATTCTTAAAAATATAACCGTCTTTCCAATCAAAATTCTTGGAATATTTCTAAAATTTGTAATAGCCTTTCCTTTGCTTAAAAAAAATTGCGAAAAATACATATCTGTGCACTATATGTTTCTCAAATTTGTGTTAAAATAATAAATTATAGTTTGAAAAAAAACTAAAAAACACGTTTTTATACTGAATCGAACTAAAAAGTAAAAAAATAATTCTTAATAAAGAATAAAATGATTAACGGGAGAGAGAGAAAATTAATGTCATTGTGGTAAAAGCGTGGGGTGCTTTGTACTACATTTTTACACTAATTCAGCTTTTCGGAATAGAAGTTAGAAATTATAACAATTGATACATTTATAGAACACCCCACGCTTTTACCACAATGACATTCATTTTCTCTCTCTCCCGTTAATCATTTCATTCTTTATTAAGAATTATTTTTTTTACTTTTTAGTTCGATTCAGTATAAAAGCGTGTTTTTTAGTTTTTTTTCAAACTATAATTTATTTTTCATTTTTTAGTTCGAACTACAATAAAAGCGTGTTTTTTAGTTTTTTAAACTACCATTTATTCATTGTTGAATTTATCCTTGAGTTTGATATTTGAAGCTGGAATTACGTGGCTGTGGAATTAGTCTTGCTCTTCAATGGATATTAATTAACGGGTCTGAAGTTTATTTATTCTCTCCGTTTGCGAGGCCTCGGATCGTTATATTAGATTCCGTCTTTTTTGAACAGGTCAAACAAATAAAAGTGTGTAAAGAAGAAAAAGTTCGAATTACAAAAAATTTTAATGTATCATGTTTTTTTACGGATTAAATATTATAAAATTCCTCCTTTTTGTTTTTGTTTTCTTTTTTCACATTTTCATGCATTGTCGCATCCACTTCCGAGCTATAGTCCGAATTACAAGTCTCTAGCTCCTCGGAAAGTCACACAGTTTAAAATCAATTACAAAATTCCACCCGGATAGACATTAAAGAAAGCGAGTTATTAAAAACATGGTAATATTAAGTGTCAATCGTTTTTTCAAGTTTTAAACGTGTTCCTTTCATGTTAATTCGTATTATCATTTCTAAGCGTATTGCTTTATAAAAATAAAAAATATTTAGCAGTTAGAATGCAAATTATTTTTTTCACATGCTCGAGCCTTTTTTTTATTTTCATTTTCAGGAAAATGTTTATATTATGGTTAGAAATATTGCTAACACACACCCACCCTCCACTTTCTCAGATACAGAACACTTCTTTTGTTTGTTTTATTTCTTTTAACCGCAAGTGTATTTTATACTTGCATATATAATTAGTGTTAAATTCAAAACACTTTAGGGTTACACCTTATTCTTTTAGTCGCCAAATCTGGAAATGATGTAGGAAATTAGTCGCCATGTCTAAAAATGGTATATGGAACTAGTCGCCAAATTTAAAAATTATATATGCAATAAGTCGCCAAATCTGGACGTGATATATGTATTTGTCGCCAAATCTGATTATCCTTATTCCTGATGATCCTAAAAAGGACAATGGAACAAAATTATGAAATTATTGTATCGTCATTGGTCCTTGACAAGTGTGCGAAATTTCGAATGAATCCGATCTTTTTAAGTGGGTAAAAATCGAGTTATAAGATTCCGTTACATGCAAGTGAAACTTATAAAAGCGTGTTAAAAAGAGAGACATCGTACTTTTTTAATAATTTAAATATATTTAAAATGGTTTATCTCGGTTTTTTTTCTTAATGAAGTCTATATACTCTGCGAATAATAATTTTTTAATGCATTTCTTGTTGCGAAAGCTACATAAAAATTCAAATTTGCAGTAATTTCAAACTATTGTCAAATTTAATTTACTACTGAATTTTTTATGCAGAAATGATTGTGCTTCCCAATGGGTAAAATTCATTCTCAGAGCTTGCTTGAGGAAAGTAAGAAAATTTTTACTATTACTTTGGAACTTTAATTAGCGACAAGAAAACTGAAAACAAATTTTATTAGATATCATTGTTTCAATACTTTCCAATAATGATAAAAATGGAAACAAAACAAATTAATTAATTAAAAGGGACGTCTTAACTTTATGATTTCAGTCAAAACTTCTATTTCAATCCTGATAGTAAAGAATATTCGAATTAAATTGCATTGAAATCCATTCAATAGTTTGTTTTTCTATACAGATCAAACACGCGCATCGATTCTTTTTCAATTCCTACAATTAGTTCACACTCTCCCTATATATATATATATTTATATATCTTGTTCAAATTTTCAATCGTTAGTAAAATACAATTTATTCATCCACTTCATTCAAGTTCAAATGCATATTTTAAACTTGTAGTGGAGGAGACCTGATGCTAATACAGTTTTTTCAAATATTAATTCATTAATTTAATTTAATTAATTAGTTATAGTTTAAGAGATACCATTTCAGACGATATTATTCTCTCTAATCCACAAGCCTACGTGTACTACACTATAGGGAAAACAACTGACCTGTCCCGCCAAAAGATCCACGAAACCAACAAAACTTTGAAAACTGCCCCAATCAAAGCTGAATATCTCCTTTCATTTCCTCCAGGCTGAGTAAAATTATGATAAAAAACAAATCGTACTGACAAATTCTGCTTCGCCCTATTTTCTCGGGATAGTAATTAACTGCAATATATACGAACCCGAGATAACTCGGAATAATCAGGCAAGCGGTTAAAAGTATTGTTTTTCTTTTACAACTTCATATAAATACAGTAGTCTTGAAAACTCGGCACTTGATTACCCGTCAGGCCGGCTAGCTCCCTCACCGCAACAGTACATTATGTATTTCTTTAAAAAAAAAAGTAGCTAGTTTTTGTAAATCCAGCTACTTAATTTTCATTAAAGACGTCTTTAAGACTCCATAAAGTACTTTTCGGAGGTGTGTCCGATCAGGTAAATTACTGTATACTATGTATTTGCAATTTTCATTTTCATGTAGTAAATGCTGTGCCTTCATAGAGTACGTACTTTTCCTTTGTTTAACCCTTTATCTGCCGACGGTACTTATAAGTACCACTCATTTTAAAATTACTTACAATAACCATTTGTTGTAAAGTGAAGCGAAATAAAACTGCCGCTAGGCGGCGTTGCTTGTGACGTCAGTCTGCGAGCTGACGAATATATTTAGAACTGGTCGTACTCTTGGCGGTAGCCGAACGTTTAATTTTTATGTATCATAATGTGCCGTCCTCAGTAGAATAAACGTATAATTTTCTTGAAAGACGTCTAGTCTTATTTGGACCAAAGTTACTCAGCATCTGGTAGATGCACCCGCAATTGAATTCTAGAATCTAGTTCGACTTGCTTTCGAACATTGTGGTACCCTCGGCGAGACTCGAGTACTTTGGATTTAAATATTTTATTTGAACTCTGAATTTTTGATTTCGAAAATGAATTTAAAGGCTTTAAAAGCACAGCGAACACGACTGAGGACGGCTTTTTCTAATTGTTTGAAGAAAATCGAATCTGAATTATCACATGAACTCTGCAATTTACAGACACTTTCGGTTTTGAAAATTCAATTCAACGATAAATTTGCGAGAATGGACTCTTGCCAGAACGCAATTTCAGAAACATTTTTGCTGTATTTATTTTTTATGGTGAGCGTTTATTAGCTGAAGATTTGGAAGACGCGGAAATCTACCAAGAAAAGTTCTTGGAACTTACTACCAAAATAGAACTGAAGTTGCAGGAGTGTACTGTTCCAAACGATAAAGAACCAAAAAAATTTAAACTCCCAAAAATCAAACTAAAAAAGTTCAATGGAGAGGCGAAAGAGTATTTGACCTTTTGGAGCCAAATCCAAAAGATACACGAAGATAGAGGAATTGCTGCAGATGATAAAATGCAGTATTTGTTGCAATCAATGGAGCCAGGGTCCAAAGCAGAGAGATTAGTTCTAAGTTTCCCTGCTACTGCTGTAAATTACCCAAAGGCGATAGATCAACTCAAAGAAGGATTTAGACGAGAAGACTTATTAGTACAAATCCACGATAGAGACCTGTTAAATTTGGTTATGAAAAATGCTGCTACCGGAAGAGCGAAGACAGATTTACTCTCTCTTTATGATGAACTTGAAAGTAATTTGAGATCCTTGAAGAGCTTGGGGAAAACTCAAGATAAATACGGAGATTTTCTGACGGCCTTTAGTGGAGAGCTGCCTGCCTGAAGAAGTGTTGGTCGCCAGGGAAAGAAACAGAAATCATAAATTAACAGAATCCGCGCGAGGGATCCCGTTCTTTAGAACAGTTGATGAACTTTCTTCGGCAAGAGGTGAAAGGAGAGGAGATGGTTCTTCAGCACGGACCGGCTTCACCCCCCACCAGAATCCACGAAAAAAGGACAATCATCCAACACAGGCAAATAAGTTAGAAACACCGACAGCGGCAGCTTTAGTAAATATGGACAACCCAGGTAAAAGAGAATTTTAAACTGTATTTTTTTGTAATAAGTCGCATCCAAGTGAAAAATGTTATTCAGCAAAGAAAATGACAATAGCTGTTAAGCAAAATTTATTGTTAAAAAAGGAGGCATGATTTTCTTGCCTCAAAGCTGGTCATTTAAGTAAATTCTAAAATATTAAAAATCAATTAAGCTGTTCTCATTGTAATAATCATCACTTTGAAATAATGTGTTCTGAAAAAGAAATGAAAACGAAATTGATTCCGAAATCGGAAAGTTCACTCTCTAACTCCAGCAAAATAGAAACTGTATTTTTGCAAACGCTTTACGTTCTTATTCGGTGTCAAGGACAGGAAAAATTAATCCGTGCTGTAATGGATAGTGAAAGTACTTACGTTAGCGAAAATGTAATAACTCATCGAAAAGCACTTCCGCTTAGAAGCGAAACAGTGATTCATGCTCTGTTCGGGAGGGGGGGGAGTGAAACAAAACCAAAAAAATATGATATACACTGGTGTCCAAAAGTTAAGCATAATTGAAAATGATGTGAAAATAAAAGCGTGTTAAAAAAAAGGAACTGTTAATCAGAATGACGGGAAACGTGATATGCGAGTGTAAAATGGTTATATAATAAGGAAGCAAATAAAAAAAATGATAATAATTAATTTTATTATCCAAAGTAGCAGAAAGAAAACTGAGCATAGCAAGGATTCACACTTTAAAGAAAAAATGAAAGAAAACCTTAAATAAAATGCTGATGCTGCAGTTTAATAAGGCGTGTGGTCCCCTCTGACAGCCAGGCACGCTGCACAGCGATTTACCATACTTGCTAAGAGATGATGAATGAGTTGTGGGCTCAAACAGTTCCAAGCTTCTTGGAGAGCTCTCTTCAGTTCTGTAACGGAGCTTGGTGGGTGCGAAAGGGCTGCAATTTGTCTCCCGAGCATATGCCTTACAAGCTCGATAGGATTTAAATCAGAGGAGTTCGCAGGCCACGACATACGCTGGATGTTTTCCGTTTCAAGGAAGTCTTCAATCAGCACCGCTCGGTGACATGGTGCTGTGACGTTTGATTCAATAATGGTAGCGTGTTTGAAATATAATAATTTAGTTTAATTAAGTCACAGCTATTATTTACATTAATATACAAGTTTTCACTATGAGATGATTTTAGAGTCCAAAATAATTTTGTGAGGGAGGGATCTTGTTGATGTCTGTTCCATGCGAAGTTTCGCTGTTCACTTCATCTCCGCGGTTGACCGACGTCCGCGCGTCCCCTTTCACACCCCACATCCGGTGGTGGCGAAATGATTCCCCTCGGGTTAAAGGTTGCAGGGGCTAATTAAGACACGTCCGTCGCAGTATATTAGCGACTGCAGGTGTTTTTGCACGTGTGGTCATTATTCTTCTAAAATCTGACCCGGCCGTGGGAAGCAAGTCCCAGATGTCTCAAGGGGAGGGGGACGCACATACGTCACAGTGCATTATGATCTATGAATATGAAGTCAGGACCGACAGCACCTTGAAACAAGTGAACATAAGGCTCAAGAACTTAGTTTCTGTATCCAAACCACACAGACAATTGTCCGAAGGCCCGTAGGTGGTTGCCCAAGGGTTACAACCCCGCGGAAGATCGATATATTGCTATTGTAGCCAAGCGGAATCGCAGAGCGACCTCCACATGTGTGACATCTATGGTTACAGGATCCATTGGTAAGGCTATATCTGCAGCTACTGTACACCGAAGATTACATATGAATGGACTGTATGCCCGGGTACCTCAAGTTTGTGTTCCTCTATCTGTCCAATCAAGAGGGGCACGATTAAAGTGGTGCCGGGAACATGGCAATAGGACTGTGTCTAACTGGAGCAATGTCATGTTTACTGATGAATCAAGATTTGCTCTGGAGCCAGATGACATGCGTATAAGTGTATGGCGTAAACAAGGAACACGCAGTCAGCCCCAAAACATCACCGAACATCACGCATTCCGAGGCGGAAGCATTATGGTGTGGGCAGGGATTTCATTAGGATACCGCACCGACCTGCACATCTTTAAAAGGGGTTCTGTGACGGCTGTCCGGTATCGAGATGAAGTCCTAGAACCCCTTGTGAGATTGTTCGCTGCAGCAGTTGGCACTACTTTTGTTTTAATGGATGATAACGCACGTCCCCATAGAGCTGACATCGTCGATGACTACCTGGAGAGTGAAGGGATTGCGCGTATGGCGTGGCCAGCATATTCACCCAACCTTAACCCCATTGAAAATCTTTGGGATGCTCTCGACCGTGCTGTATCTTCACGTTTGCCACCTCAAGCCACTCTTATTGAGCTGGAAACTGCTCTACCAGAAGAATGGCGATTGCTTAATTCTGCGGTAGTTGACCACCTAATTGAAAGCATGATCAGAAGGTGTAAACTTTGCATACAGATGAGGGGGAATCACATACCCTATTAATGTCCTTTTTTTCATTTTATGCGGTTTATTTTCACTTTATACATAATTCTGTTTAAGTCTCCAGTATGACATTATCTGATAACTTACAAAAATTTAATATTGTTTTCATTTCTGTATATAATTATTGATTTTGTTTTATGTATAAATATATATGCTACTTTACTGCCAAATTTTGTGTCAATAAAAGCAGTATTTGTTGATTTATTTGCATTTTACATCTTCGTGCTTAACTTTTGGAAGTGAGTGTGTCGTGGATTATATCCTTCCCTCAGATTATCATCTCCCCGTCTACCATTAAATGTTTCTGGACGTGTAGGCGGATTTGAATAATCCTGAGACATAATTGCAAATCACTATATTTATTGATGCTTATTAATCACAGAAGGATTATAATCACACAATTCAAATTTAAGAGAAATAAAACACAGTGAAGTATGAGAAGGGAGTTACTACTAGCGGAACTACGGAATCGCGACTGAATCCACGAAATATCAAACACGTACAATTACAGCTAAAACTCGTACACGTATTCACAATATTCTAAATCACTAACCTTATCTTTTAACATCGGCTGTTCCGTCGTGAAGATAACTTCCTTATTGACTGGATAGGATAATGGAGAATGATCCACACTCGGTAATACGGGATCTTTTCCAATTTCAATCTATTGCTCCCCTGCGTAGCTCGTCACGTAACTGCTATCTTCTAATGTCAACAACTGCGTGTTGATCTACCGATGCTTCAATTCATTTGACTTCACTCTTCTAACTCTTCACTTTACTTTTTTTTGTTAACTCGCGAAACCCGAACTTATATAATATATCTCATTTGCATAAATCACGCTCTGGCTCCCGGTGGAGATTGGTTGAAATAAATAAAATTTTTAAGAAAAATAGAGAAGGTTAGTGGAAACCGTTTAGATCCATCACAAGTGTACTTTACTTCCGAAACTATTAATGCAACATTTGTGGAAAATGAAAATGGCTTGAAACAGTGAATTGTCTCCTAATGATTTAAATGTATTTTTAAAATAATGTTGTTTAAATAAATGCTGGTTTAGAGATTTGTATGTATTGAGAGATGTTACTTTGTCAAGATGTATGATAATTAATTCCACTTCTGAACTACATGTTTTTGTTGACGCTTCCAAGGAGGCGTATGCAGCGTGCGTCTTTGTGAGATCAATGTTTAAATCAGAGGTAAAAGTAATTCTCGTTCGAGCCAAGTTCAGAGTAGCCCATCTAAAGCCTTTGAGTATACCTCGTTTGGAGCTGATGGCTTGTTGCATAGGTTCTAGAATAGCGAATTCTATTGTCAATGCGCTTAGTTTACCAAACTTAAGAATTACATTTTGGTCCGATTCTACCACAGTTCTTTGGTAGATAAAGGAAAAAGGGAGTTGGTTCGTTTTTGTAGAAAATAGGGTTAAAGAAATTCGTCAACTAACTCGAGGTCATTTATGGAAGCATGTACCCGGAAATCTTAATATTGCAGACTTATTATCGCGTGGTTGTTCTCCTCGGCAAATGCTTCTCTCTAGGTGGTGGGAAGGACCTTTGTGGTTGTGAGAAAGCCCTGAATGTTGGCCTCTTGGAGAAACTCATTGCGAATCGGAGGAAGTAGAATTGGAAAGGAAAAAATTAAAAGTGGTAAATATTGATCTCTCAAGAGACGCACCTTCTTGGCATTTGTATGCTATATCTGATTATAGTAAAATGATTAGAGTTTTTTCATGGATTTTAAGGTTTGTGAATAATTGTACTTTGTTGAAGGAAAAATGTAAGGATTCTGAACTTTCACAATCAGAAATTGAAAATTCTGAAAAGAAATTAATTTATTTAGTTCAGAGCTATTACCTTCCTGTTGCTAAATCTTCAAATTATATTGAGACTTACATAGATGATGAAGGTATTTTACGTGTGAAAAAGAAAATACTTAATCGAGATGATGAAAGATCATTTTTGTACCCAATATTGTTACCAGAAAAATGTGAGTTTACTAAGCTATTAATTAGAGGTGTACATAAGAAAAATTGTCACGCGGAAGTTCAAATGATGCAATGCTTGTTAAGAGAAAGATATTAGATAATTAGAGCTAGAAAAGCTATAAAAAATGTTCTGTATAATTGTATTATCTGTAAACGCTTTAAAGTTAAATCCATGTCAAGCGAACCAACGCCTTTACCAACAGACTGTGCGCCTTTTGAAATTGTAGGAATAGATTTGGCGGGGCCTTTATTTTTGAAAGATGGAAGAAAAGTGTGGATAACTTTGTTTACTTGCGGGGTATACCGTTATATTCATCTTGATCTTGTTAATTCCCTAACTTCTGATGCTTTCTTTTGGCCCTTAGATGCTTTATTGCTAGGTGTGATCGGCCACGAACAATCTATTGCGATAACGGAAGTAACTTTCGAGGCACCTTTAATGATCTATCAAAATTTAATCGGAGTAAAATAGTGGAAGAAACTTAGAACTCCAAAAATATTATGGAAATTTATCCCACTTACTGCGGCTTGGTGGGAAGGCTGGTAGGAAAGGTTGGTCTGCTCTGTAAAAGAATTGTTAAAGCATACTTTGGGTAGATCAGTGTTAATCTATGATGAATTGTATACTGTGCTTTGTGATTGTGAATCCATTATATACTGTAGACCATTAACATACATGTCAGAAAATCCGGAAGAATTGATTCCTCTTACCCCTAGCATGTTTCTTATCGGTAATAAAAACTCAAACATTGAGGATATTGAAGAATTAAATTCGAACAGCCTTAACAAAAGAATAGAATATCGGAGTAAACTGTTAAAAGATCTACGCCAACGCTTTAGGAATGAAATACCTTAATCAACTTATACAAAAACATAATGAAAAGAAATCGCGTGATCCTCAGATTGGAGAAGTAGTCTTAGTTGGAGATGTTAACAAAAAACGATTGTTTTGGGCTCTAGCCAAAATTATTGAATTAATTCCTCGGCGAGATGGCAAAATTCGCACTGTTAGATTTAAAACTCAACACGGAAAAATTTTTCGACCAATACAGCGTATCTACCCTTTAGAGATACGCTCAAATGAAAATCTTCAAAGGGGTCTGGAGGAACCAATTCCCACTGTATCTGAAACTGTCACCCGATGAGGTAATACTTAAAAGATATACTTCATCCGGGACATGTGTGAAGAAACCAAAGAGATTGGATTTATTTAATAGAATTTGTTATGTGCTTGAGACTCTTTCCGAGTCTCAAGGAGGGGGGGGGGAGGATGTTGTAAAGTGAAGCGAAATAAAACTGCCGCTAGGTGGCGTTGTTTGTGACATCAGTCTGCGAGCTGACGAATATATTTAGAACTGGTTGTACTCTCGGTGGTAGCCGAACGTTTAATTTTTATGTATCATAATGTGCGTTCCTCAGTAGAATAAACGTATAATTTTCTTGAAAGACGTCTAGTCTTATTTTGACCAAAGTTACTCAGCATCTGGTAGATGCACCCGCAATTGAATTCTAGAATCTAGTTCGATTTGCTTTCGAACACCATTTTTACAAATACTCTGACAATACTTAGCAGGAAAATTCTTTTAAATCCACTCTTCTAAGGTATATGGCAGCATGGGTTCTATGATGAGTATTTTAGCGGGAAAGGCGAATAGTTTTATAGTATATAAGAGGTGTGACCCAATGTAATAAAGGGACACGCAGGGAAAGGGTTTTTAACTAAGTCCACTATTTAATTAAACACATTTATTGGACAAAACAAACATTAATATACATAACTAGAGAACTGATTACAATTAAAAGGGATCGGAACGCATGCTCATACACGTCCGTACAGTTTGGAAGCTAGGCCATCACCGGAGATAGTTCAATCCGCTAGAGGGCGTGAGTCTTTCTGCTGTTTATATGTGAGGAGAGGGGTTACAATCTCCCCCTATGGATCCGACGACGTCCCGGCGAGGAGACAGAATCAGAATGAGCTGTTGTAGTAGTAGCTCTTGTTGAAGGATGGATGTTTTTGCTGGGAATGGCTGTTGAAGCAGTTGACGGACTTGGAATATGTTTATTTTGTGTATGCAATGTGGACGCAACTTTTTGTGGTCGGTGCTTCTTCTAAGAACAGGGTGGTCTATACATTTTTCCTATGACAGGAATTTTTGATTGCCAGGGCAACACTTCTTCCGAGATCAGGGTGGTCTATAGACTTTTCGTTTGACAGGAAATTTTTGATTGCCAGGGCGGCACTTCTTTTATGACCAGGGCGGTTAGTACACTTTTCTTATCACAGGAATTTTCGATTGCCCGGGCGGCACTTCTTTCATGACCAGGATGGTCTATAAATGGTGGGGGCCCTCCCCCTGGTTGAAAACATATTACAAACATTTTCCGCAATAATTAATTACAAATTTATACTTTAAATGTTAAATTTTGCATATAAAGTTCAAAATTAAACTTGACAAATATTATTAATAAAATAATAATACAGTATTATACCACAAAAAGAATTGAATTTTTTTACAATATGCAGTTCGAAACACACATTTTATGAATCTCAAAAATGAAAAAATAAAAGTGTCTTGGTTCATATCGCTTTCAATACAAAATCAAAGAAAAATACAACTTTTTGCCAAAAATAAAAATGATCTGAAAACACTTTTGAAATAACTGATACACCAATTAAAGAAGGAAAAAAAATCACATACTCAAAAGCAAAAGTTCTACTTAGACCAAACAAATGTCTGATTTATATTCAAAAAGAAAACCAAATGATTCCAGAAATAAAAACAATGCACAGAACTCAAGAATTATAATGAATGTTTCGCAAAGAACCTTGAACTGTTTCTCTTCTGCCTATTTTATTTATTTTTGCTTACTCAGCATAACACATTTTCGTAAATGAATCATAGGTCACAGGAGATAGATATATTCTGTTTATTCACCACCAAATACACCCGTCCCTCGATTTACACGGTGCTCGACTTACACGTTTTCGACTTACACGGTTTTTTAAAAAAAAATTTTTTTTTTAAACTGCCAAATTCCACATAATTTTAATTCATTGATTTGGCAACATTGCATGTGCAAGTATATGCGTATAAGATTACCCTTGAGGGCGTCGTAATTCACAATAGTATGCACATATATTTTTATCTATTTTGTTTTGATATATTTTTATCAATTTTGTTTATGTATGTTATCAAAAAAGGGAATTTCCATTTTTAATTTCCATTTAATTAAAATTTTCAGGATTGCCATGGCACCCACAAAAAATAATAAAAAGGAGACAAAGAGAAAAGTTATTTCTTTAGAGACAAAAATTAATATTTTGGATCGTCTACGTAATAAAGAAAGAGTGATCGATATTGCTAAAAGTTATTCCATGAACGAAGCAACCATAAGAACAATAAGAAAAAATGAAGACTCTATTAGAAAAAGTGTAGCATCTGGATTGCGGACAAGTATGAATACAACTTCATGTGTACGAAATATTGCAATGGAACGTATGGAAAAGGCATTAATGATATGGCTAGAAGACATGAATCAAAAACGGATTCCAATCGATACCAATATCATAACAAATAAGGCTGTAAAGATATACGAAAAAATTGACAATCAATTACCGTCCACTTCTGCGAATAAAGTGCCTTTTATTGCAAGTCATGGATGGTTCGAAAAATTTAAAAAAAGGCATTCTTTACGTAATCTGAAATTAAAAGGTGAGCAAGCAACTGCTGATACAGATGCGGCACGACAATATCCACAAAAATTTGCTGAAATTATTGCTGCTAAATCTTACACCCCTGACCAAGTTTTCAATGCGGATGAGTCTGGATTATATTGGAAAAAAATGCCTGAAAAAACCTTTATAGCTAAACATAGTAAATCTGTACCTGGCCATAAAACAGCAAAAGATCGTATAACGATTCTTTTTTGTAGCAACGCGTCTGGTGATTATATTATGAAACCATTGGTAATTAACAAATCAAAGCAACCACGTTCGTTTAAAGGAATAAACATAAATAATCTTTCCGTTTATTGGAATGCGAACAAGAAAGCTTGGGTTACTGCCACGTTGTTCACTGATTGGTTTAATAACAGATTTGTGCCAGACGTTAAAAAATATTTACTCCAAAAAGGTTTGCCTTTTAAGGTCCTTCTCCTACTTGATAATGCTCCAGGCCACCCTAAATATCTGCAGTATGAAAATGTTGAAATTGTGTTTCTACCCAAAAATACAACTTCCATATTACAACCACTAGACCAGGGGATAATTTCAACTTTCAAGGCTTTGTACATCAAACGTGCCTTTCGGTATATTTTAGATCAGTTGGAGAATGATAGATCTCTTTCAGTTATCGATGCCTGGAAAAAATTCACGATCTTAGATTGTGTTAAACATGTGGGTATGGCATATGCTGAGATTAAAAAATCAACACTTCATGCATGTTGGAAAGCAGTATGGCCTGATGTAGTTGAAAGTGCAAATCCTCGAATACCATTAGAGCAAGAATATTCTCAGATCATTGAGTTGGCTCATTCATTGGGTGGAGAAGGTTTCGAAGATTTAAGTGAAGCGGATATTATCGAAATAATGGCAGATAAAGAAATATGTGAAGATGAATTAATTGACATGGTGAATATCACAAGCGAAAATGAAAGTGATAATGAAACAGTTGCTGATGGATATGCCCATAATCCATTCACAGCAAAAGTTGTTCGTGAGGGACTTGAGCTGGGAAGAAAATTGGTCAACTATTTTCAACAAAATGATCCGCATCTTGACCGGGCTCTCCAATTACAACGAAATATTACTGAATCTTTAAATGAATACGAGGAAGTCTACAACGTTCTTAGTAAAAACAAATCACAGTCACTAATTACAAATTTCATTTCTATGTCTCGCCGAAATGAAATCAATCCTAACATGTCAACTACCGAAACAGCGTCTAATGAAATAATATTATCGAGCGATGAAAGTGAAATTACACAAACCCGTAAAAGAAAAAGAGCTATCGTTGAAAGTGATAGCGATAGCAGTCTAGATGAAAACACTTTGAATGTATAATAACTATGTCAATTTTGTTTGTTTTTTATTTTATTTTATAGCGAATAAATGATTGAAAACACTTTGAATTTATAATAATTATATCAATTTTGTTTGTTTTTATTTTATTTTATATTTAAAAATGCTTTAAAACCCATGATTTTAGCTTTTTTCGACTTACACGGTTTTCATACACAAATATTAATTTTCGATTTACACGGTTTTCTCAGGAACCAATTAACCGTGTAAGTCGAGGGACAGGTGTATTATTAACTGACAGAAAGAAAAATTAGGATTAATCTTTTAAAAAGCAACGCACATTTTATACTAAAATTATACACATAAATGAATATTTTACTCTAAATAGCACATAATAAAACAAAAAGAAGTTTTATAGCATTAATAATTTCAAACAAAAATTGTAATCATGTAAAGAAAAGAGAATACAGAAATATTTTGTTTCGTGTTCTCACTTCAGCGTTTGAATTAGAGAACAGGACGTTCTTTATCCAATTAGCATTTGGGCATGCAATATTAATACAAGGGGTGATCAAATGAAAAGGTACGAAACGACACGATGGGTACAAATATAGACTTTATTCAAAATATACACCATAGGCCTGAGTACAACGATCCCACTGATGAACAAGCCGCAGGATTCCTTGTTCCCAGAATTCCTGTGGCTGTGACGAGACCCAGTCCTTCACAGTGTCCTTGAGTACGTCGTCCGAGTTGAAGCGCTTTCCTTTCAGGTGTTTCTTCAGTGGACCAAACACATGGAAATCGCAGAGTGACATGTCCGGACTGTAGGACGGATGATCCAACGTCTCCCATTGGAACTTGTCCAGTTTCATTTGTGTGACTCTGGAGACGTGTGGACGCGCGTTATCATGGAGCAGAACCACACCCTCCGTGAGCAGCCCCGGTCTTTTGTGCTTGATGGACCTGCGTAGGCGTTGGAGTGTCTCACAGTACACATCGGAGATAATGCTTTTTCTGTGCTCGAGTAATTCTGTGCTCTTATCATTTGGACGCCGCTTTTTATAAGAGCCTTTGCTCTCTCCTGCGCATGCGGGCACCCGCGCATGATCCGATCCCAGTCAGAGTCTCCAATGGCATCCCGAGATGTCTCGCTACATTCTCCCTTGGCGGAATATGCAAATATTTAACTGTTTCATTTTTATGTCGTTTCGTACCTTTTCATTTGATCACCCCTTGTAGTATTATATAAGGCATAGTATTTGCAATAAAATTCAAGATAAAAAGCTTTACTTGGTCTTCAGTTTAAGATTAATCCAAACATTCTGTGGGTGAGAATGGAAGATAAGCTAACCTGAAAATTGATACCGAGCAACGGCCAAACTTCTAAAACTTATTACACGTTGGGCGTCAAATTATAAGAGGTGTGACCCAATGTAATAAAGGGACACGCGGGGAATGGGTTTTTAACAAAGACCACTATTTAATTAAACACATTTATTGGACAAAACAAACATTAATATACATAACTAGAGAACTGATTACAATTAAAAGGGATCGGAACGCATCCTCATACGTCCGTACAGTTTGGAAGCTAGACCATCACTGGAGATAGTTCAAGCCATAGATAGTCATAGTTCTTTCTGCTGTTTATATGTGAGGAAGAGGGTTACAAGTAGAAATCACGTTTTCAGCTGACATTTTGATCGGATTACGAAGATTGTCATTTTTCTCTGAAAAAATAGTTAATACCAAACGGTAAGAGTCTTTTTTTTTGTATCTTAATGAAGACCTGAGAAAACTATTTGACTATTTATTTTTATGAACAGTGTGTATAACTAATTTTACAGTTAAACATCTTTAATTAATTAATTAGCTCTGACGGATTAAATTTTTAAAAGTTGAGTGTTTTGTTTCTGTATATCCCGTAATTTTCAATGTAGTGATTAAAGAAAATGTTACGTGAAAGAACTCCAGTAAATCATAATGCGGTAGATAAAGGGTTAAGGGCATTTGAGCAGTTTATTTTATGTTGTATTCTCAAGCACAATAAATGTACAGCACAATATTTTCTGAAGAAACTGTCATAATCATTCTTTTTTAATCCCCTTCTCGATAGCCCGGCATTTTTCGAATTCGGCCACCCTTCGGTCCACAATAAGAAGAGTTTTCGGGGCTCTACTGTATTTAGATAAAATTACAAGTATTCGACTCCTTTCGCCAGAAAAAAATATTAAGTTTTCTCACAAAATAAATCAAATATATTTGGATTGTCATTTTAGTTTTGGAATTGTGTCGCTTGTATCTCTCTCCCCAAAATTTAAAAGATTTTGCTAAAAAGAGAAAAGATATAAATACATAAGATTTTGCTGCGAATAATTTTTTAGCTTATCATTATTTTGATTTGAATAAAATATTAATTTATTTTGTTCTTATTTATTTGAAAATAATGGTTAAATTGAGGAGTTAAAAGGCTGCAAAGTTTTACTGCTAATATTGAGGGGAAAAAAGAAAATAACAGTATTGTGCGTTCTATACATATGCTGAAATGACATTAAAGAGAATAGTAAATAGTTTTCACGAAAGAAAAATGTCTTGTGCTTTTTTTCTTAATTTTTATTACTTTTCTTGATTTTAAAAATGAACAATTTCTTCTTGTTTTAGATTTTCTATTATGCTTTAAGTTTATTTAACAGTCTAGTATTTCCATTTTGGATAGTTATTATAAAGAAGGAAATGTTTCTTCTAGATGAGAAAAAAGGAAGGTTTTGTTTGTCTGCCCACACGAAATCATCACTCTCTTTTGTAATTGCCAAATCCTCGTACTGGAATATGGGGATATTGATTCGGATCACCGGCTGCAGTCTATTTTACAACTATCTATTCCTTACATATTTCCCGATAATCGATTCATCGATTCCTCTCTTTACTATTTTGGCTTTTCACGTATTTTCCGGATTCCTCGTGAGGATTTCATATGCTCATTCAAAACTATAAACCTATGTACATTATCTCAGATAAGAATTTAATTATTGTGGATACTAAATATGATGGAAAACCGATGAGGGAAGCCTTAGCTGCCTCTTCAAAAAATGTATTCCCTTTTTGGAGGGAAAATGACACCCATTATTTATCACCTGGAACGTCGTTTTACGGCGTTTCCTAGATGTGATTCCTGCTTTGAGTAACATTGTCCATCCAAATTGTTCAAGCACTCAAAAACTGCTCATCGTCATAGTTATACAAAGACTCCTCCCGCTCCCTAACCTAACAGATAGTTTGCAGATCGTTTCATTCCATGCGTTAGCTCTATGCGTTTCTCATGTCACTGGAATTTTCTCACAACAACTGCCTCAAGCATACGGAGTAACTTCTGAAGACGATCTCAAGTCTATTTCGATTCCCTTTCCCATCACTAATGTTCTAGTCCGTGTAGGTTCAACTTTCCGAAGATTTCATTAATTACCAGATACAATAACATCGATCCATCTTTAGTTTATTCCATCTTTAGTTCTATCTTTTATTTATTTTTTAACAGCCACACAACACGCACAATTAATACAAAATTTAAAACTCACTAACACTAAACATTAAACTGTTGTTTCATACCATTTTTGTTTGTCATGCTACAGGTCGTAGCCGCCATTCACTTCTCCTCCATTGTTGTTAATATCTCTGTCTCTCCTTATTCCGATGGCAGCGCCACCTATATAGTTTTTTTAGTCCGGCGAATCTTACACGCCCCATCAACGAAAGCACATGCGTCATATTTAGTGACCAGGTATTAGAAGAAAGAGGTTAGTCACATACTCACGAAAGAGTACTACTTCTGAAACAGAATACCCAAACCTTAGTTGAGGAGAGTGCACTATATAATTCAATAACACATGAGGCATGACTTAAATAGGATCATTAATACACAAATATATTCAAAATAAGGCAATAAAATAAGGTTATATAATCATGAGTATAATAAGACTATTATTTTCACACTAATTTACTAAATATATACATAAATAGGAATATGATTTAATACTGAAAATACGCACTTCAAAGGACTCAGGTTAATCATAAAAGGCAAGCGAGAGAGGGCGTCAGCATCTCCATGGTTTTTCTCTTACGGTACATAATCTGTAAATCATAACGTTGCAAGCCTATGGCCCAACGAGCTAATTTTGTATCATGTGGTAGTCCTTTGGTCAAAAATGTGAGTGGGTTGTGATCAGACACAACTTCTATTTGAGATCCGAAAATCCAACAGTCAAACTTTTTCAATGCACTTAGCATGGCATAGGCCTCTTGCTCTATCGTGGACCAGTTCATTTGGCATTTGGTTAATTTTTTACTGTAGAATGAAATTGGTAGTTCTATTTAATTTTCATCGTTCTGTGCAAGGTATGCACGGACTTTAGTAGCAGAAGCATCTGTATTCAGTTGAAATGGGCGGTTCAACACAGGGAAAGTATAGAAAGTAGGCACTTCGATTAAGCTTTTCTTCAAATATTGAAAAGATTGTTCGGCTGTGTTGTCCCAAGGAATTTTATTTCGAATATTCTTCTTAGTTAAATTTGTCTAGGGTAAAACAATAGAAGAAAAGTTCTTAATATAATCACGATGATAGCTTGATAAGCCAATCAGTCCTCGTAACTATTTTTTGGTCGTTGGTTGACATAGTTTCCACCTTTTGAGGATCCAGAGCATATTCCAGAGTTCACCACATGACCTAGAAATTTAACTTGGCTCTTTCCGAAATCACACCTCTCTAAATTGACAGTTAGTCCAACTTCTCTCAAAGTCTTAAAAACATTTTCCAAGTGTTGCATGTGATCTGACCATGTTTTTGAAAATACTGCCACATCGTCTATGTAAGATCTAGAGTACTTTTGGTGAGGACTCAACACTTGATCTATAGATTTTTTAAATGTACTTCCCGCATTCTTCATTCCAAAAGGTAGGACTTTCCACTGATAATGTCCGGTATGAGTAACGAATGTAGTGAAATGTTTTGAGTTTTCTTTCATAGGAATTTGCAAGTATCTTGAGGTCGAAGACCGATATAAAATGAGCTTTGCCTATCTCGTATATTAAATCCATTGCATGTTTCATTAGATATGCATCAGGAATAGTAAAACTATTCAAAATTCTAAAGTCTATGCACAATCTAATACTTCCATCTTTTTTCGCCACCACCGGGTGCACCCAATCCCTATCACTATGTTCAATCAAGTCTATATCCGCCAGCAGCTCATTGATTTGAAGTTGAACTTCTTTTTGAAGAGCAATAGGAACTCTATATGGTTGTAATCATTTAGGTGAACTTATCTGTCGTAACTTTAACAGAATGATCTTTCACTTTGGTTTTTCCAGGACGATTCCGGAATATGATATCATATCGTTGTAACAAATTTCTTAACAGACATTTCTGTTGGACATTTAAAGCATCAGGCATTTGATTCCATTTGATATCAATATTCTGTTGAGTTTCCGTATCTGTGGGAGTATAATGCAATTCTCCAAAATCGCTTCTTTGTCAAATATTCTTCCAACATGATCAACTCTTGAGATATAAGGTCTTAGCTTATTTACATGTAATTCTCTAGTACTACCGTCTTCCATCTGAACTAAACAAGAGTGGGGTCTAGTGAGTGGTACTAGCTTGGCTGATCCTATTCAAGTGTTAAGCAATCAATGCGGAGATGAAGGCATAAAGATCAGTACTTCATCTCCGACAGAAAAACTTTTTTTCTCGGGATTTTAAATTGTAGTATGAAGTCATACGTTCCTGATTTTTAGCACTATTTTCCGATGCAATTTCGTGTGCGTTTTGCAATTTCTTTTGCAATTGTTTCAAATATTCTTCAACAGAATGAGCATCACTAGAAGGGATTTCTCTTTCTCCTGTCCAAAACTCTTTTAAAATTGTCATCGGTCCAGATTGTTGTCTTCTATAAACTAATTGGTATAGTGATACACCAGTAAGTGCATGAGGTATTTCTCTATAAGCAAAAAGCAAGTATAGGAGATGGACATCCCACTCATTTCCATGCTTTTAAATATTTTTGTTTAACATGTCTTTCAAAGTTCTGTTCTAACACTCAACTGCTTCCATACTCTCAGGATGACCTGGAGTAGAAACCCTAGGAGATACTCCCAGCACGTCTTGAAAGTCTTAAGTTAATTGTGCCGTAAAATTGGTACCCTGGTCTGTATATATTGTTTTTGGGAACCCAGTTTGACTAAAATTTTCATCAACACTTCGCAGGTAGTTTTTGCAGTAATATTATTTGTGGGTATGGCTTGCACCCATCTTAAGCATAGATCAATGGCACATGTAATATGTAAATGCCCTCTTCTTGATCAGGGTTCTAACGGTCCGATGCAATCCACGCTCCACATTTCGAATAGATTGTTAGGTCTTACAATGTGCTGGATCGGAATTCTATCTCTGTATCTCACAGTTCTTCGTAACTGACAAGGTTTGCACGCTTCGCAATATGTCTTCACATCTCTTTTTAACGAAGACCAGAAAAAGAAATATTTAATGCGTTGCTTTTTTTTGTTCTCCTAAATGTCCAGGTAACGGAATTTCATGAGCGATCTGTAGTTTCCTTTCTTTTACACGCAGGTAGGACAACTTGCTTGATTGACTCCCCACAAACAACGTCATTATGCACCAGCGAATCATCTTTTATTTCATATGCCCTTTCTTTTTTATTTGTTTGTTCTCAGACGCTTATTAATGTTTCATCTTCTTTCTGAAGCTTTATAAAAGTACTGCTGGTCTCACTGCTAAGATTGGATCTCACTTTGTTTTCAATGTTGACTGCGTCTGTCGACACTCCTATGTCAGAGCATGAACCATCTTCAAATGTTTGGACTTAACAGACGATTGAATTCTTAAACTCATCCAGTTGGGCTTAATCATCAATGACTTGCCTTGATTTCATACTGCATAACTGCATGTTTTCCAAAAGGGCTTCATACGCAGTTTGACAAACTAACATGTCGTTCACTAGTTTCTTTGAAACGGCACATGTAATTGGTACTGCATCATGTCATCCAACACGAATTTTTATAATAAATGTTCTTAAGGGTGCGACTAAGGGGAGATAGATAGCTCCGGGAATTCGAAGGAAGGGTCTTACGATAAGATTTATCTTTATTAATAAATGGCACAGCTAGCTGTCTGGTTTTCTCATGAATATCCTCATATTCATCAAGTTTTTCAGCCAGCATTTTTGGAGCTTTTATCTTTGCCTACACATCAATAAAAGGTTCACGCAACTCGGTTGGTACCTTCTTCATTTGATCTGTCATGAAAAGATCTTTAGGATCATCGTAGGTTTGAATATCTAAGCCATTAAGCCACTCTTCACAAAAATTTCTTTTTTCATAATAGTAATCTTTTCAAGCACCTTCGGGATTCTTTTGGTGTCTCGTGCACAGCTGGCGGAATTTCTCGGGGCTTAACTTGAATCGTCGAAGTAATGGTCTTTTTACAAATTCACAATCAGCGGCATCTTTTTTTGGTTCACGATTAATAATATCTACAACATTCGAAGGGAGAATACTGATCAGATGTATCACTCAGCATACTTTTGGCAAATTCAGAATTTTCGCTTGACGCTCAAATGATACCAGGAATAAACTAATATCGTCAGATTTCAAGTCAAACTTCGGAATCAATTTATGTAAATCAATCTTGAATTTCTAATTTTCTTCTCCTTTCAACTCGATTCGTTTCTTCTAGAGCTCGAAATCCGTTCCGTCTTTCCTCTTCTTTTCCTCAAATCCGTCTAATCTCTTCCTTTTCGCAATTTCTAGTGCTGCTTTTCTAACCCTTTCTTCTAACTGTAGTTCCTCTTTTCTGTTTCTCTCCGCCAATTCCATCTCTTCTTTTCACTTGCGTTCCTCTATAAATGTGTTTAGTTGTTCTCGACAAAACTCCTCGGGGAAGTTTTTATTATTCAAGATAGCCTCTCAGCTCAAACACTTTTAAACTAAGGACATCTTCAACGACCATTTCCGTAGCCATAATCTATTAGTCTGCTTTTAATCCCTTTCCTAAAAATGCCCCATCTCGACCTTTATTATATAGTTATCCTAAATAAATCTAATAAATCTCTAATTCTATATGCAAATATATACTTAATTATTCAAGGTAAATTGTTTATTTTTTTTAAAAAAAATAAATTGTTTCGTACTTTTTAAAAAATTTACAAATACTTCATAAAATTTACAAATTTTATACTTTGGAGGCTAATTTTTGCATCTGATAGACCAAAATTATTACTACATAAAGAATACTATATTGTGCCACATTAAAATCATATCTTAATTTCTTAAAATATGTAAGCCTTAAGATTTTCATAAATCTTAACAATAGAAAAATAAAAATGTTTTCGTTCGTATCACTTTCAAAATAAAATCAAAATAAGTATACCATCAAATTTTTAGCAAAAATTTAAAAAAAAATCATAAAAATTATCTAAACACACATTTGGAATATCTGATACTTCAAGTAAGTAAAATCATATACTCATAAATAAAAATTCTATTTAACACAAAAAATATTCCTTAGTAGTATTCAAAAAAGAAAAACAAGTTATTACTTTATTCCATTAAAAAAATCGCTTAAAACCCAGAGTTATAAATAAACATTCCGCACATACAACCTTGAATTCTCTCTTTCCCCCTACTCTATATTTCTTTATTTTTGCTTACTCAGGATTGTAGAATTTCCTTTCTTTTACACACAGGTAGGACAACTTCCTTGATTGGCTCCCCACAAACGACGTCACTATGCCCCAGAGGATCATCTTGTATTTCATTTGCCTTTTCTTTTTTATTTGTTTGTTCTCAGACGCTTATTAATGTTTCATCTTCTTTCTGAAGTTTTATAAAAGAACTTCTAGAGTCTCACTACTAAGATTGGATCTCACTTTATTTTAAATGTCGACTGCGTCTGTCGACACTTCTATGTCAGAGCATGAACCATCTTCAAATGTTTGGACTTGACAGACGATCGAATTCTTATGCTTATCCAGTTGAACTTAATCATCAATGACTTGCCTTGCATTCATACTGCATAACTGTATGTTTTCCAAAAGGGCTTCATACGCAGTTTGACAAACTAACATGTCATTCACTAGTTTCTTTGAAACGGCACATGTAATTGGTACTGCATCGTGCCATCCATTTTCGATTTTTATGTTAAATGTTCTTAAGGGAGCGACTTCACTACAGTACAACTGAATTGTCGTTGAGTTTTGTGGAATATATTACAAAAATAAGATAAATTGTATTATACTTAATTCTTAACAATCATAGTATACTTAAGTATACTACTATAGTATACTTAATTCTTAAACAATCATGAATTTTTCTTAAATTTGTAAAAAAATAAAAATGTGAGCTGGATCTTCTTTTCTTTTTTGTCATTTCAAACTTCTGAATGTGTATCTATATTTAATACAAATCAAATGAAATAGTATAGCTTTCACTATAGCCTGAAAAAGTTTAGGAAGTTTGAATTCTTCCATATTATTAGTATTATTTAATCAGAAATAGCGACAACATTTTAAATTTTATTATCAAAAAGAAAAAAAAATCTATTACACCTATCTAATTTCTTAATATTCCTATTCTCATAAGAAAAACAATTTTAAAATCTAAAGAATGTCAATTCTCAAAAGCTGTAAACTAAAATAAATTTCGGATAACGACCAATCGAATTTATTTTTCAAAACTTAATACTTAATTTAATTAAATTGGTGATTAATAAACACAAGAAACAACTTATCTGATGGTTTACTTATTCTATAAAAATTTAATACTGTGTGAAAATCAGTCAAAATATTTAAAAATTTGGAGTATGAAATTTATATGCAGTTTTTTTGTGTTACATTTTTTTATAATTAAATATGCTCCGGTGTTAAAAAATGCCGAAATAAATTAATTTGTTGAAATAGAGAGAACAGGATTAAATATAGTATATGTATTACACACACACACATATATATATATATGTGTGGGAGACAACAAGGGGCTAAAGCTTTTTTCTTTCTACTAATTTATTCAAAACTTAGCAATAATTAATTCAAGACAAGTAGCTAATTTCTAACAGAGTTCCAGGATCTATCGACGACGGGAACGCCTGCTCGCGAACTTCAGTCTCTTTTATCATAGTTCACAACGGTACACTGCGAGAAACGATCTTCAAAACTGAGAGCAAACAGCTCACTTTTGAGTACTTCACATTCTCAAAATAGCTCCGATGCACGCTTACTCAAATCTGAGAATCGCATATTCTCATATGGAGACACAAGTACATTCTCATTTTTGAACCTGTTACGGGATCAAATTTTTGAGAATGAAAGATCGATATGAGTATATAATGCACTCATATTTGAATTTGTTAATGTATCAAATATGAGTTAAAACAATAAAATGAGTATGTATAGCATTTATTTTCGGTACTGTTGTATCTAATATGAATTTTTAACAGAAAAATATTTATTAACCCAAATCTTAAGGGATTTAAAAATGTGATACCTGAGTTGTAAATTTTCACTTTCTACATCTTACGTATTATTTTATTTTCATTTCATGAAATTTTTACACTTAACTTCGAAATCAAAATTCATTTTACGTTTATTGTGTGTAACAAAAAGGTACTCGCATATTATCGCGAAAGTGCCTAAGTTAAAGATAACTCGCCAAATTGGCAGTAACGATTTCGCATGTGTCCTACGCGCTGAATTAGCAACCATGTACTTCGTTTTATATAATGTCGCCAATACGGTGGCGACAATAAGCAAGTATCGACAAAAATATTACTTTTCGAGAAAAAAAATGCAACTATTATTTGATCACAAACTGCATGTCTTCGAACTTTTACCGCAAATATAAATCTTTGAAAACTGCAAAAATGAATTCGATGTAATAGTTAAACAAATGTGTATGCATTTTGAACTAGTTCCAGAAGCAATTTGATTCATTATTTATATTTATGTTTCTCTAGAAGCATTATATTGTTTCCTTAAAATCATATACAAGCAGAAAATTAACTTTTATTTAAAAAATTCAGCCCTTCAATAATAAGTTATTAGAAATATCTAGGAAACATTATGATAAATAACAGATTTTTCTAAGTAAAAATTTCAAAACAATGCCAGAAAGAAATAGCTTTTTTACATATTATGTAACCTGAAGAAAAAAACCTTTTGACTAAACTAACACTCATTAGGCCCAGGTGTGTAAGTACTCTTTATATCAATTGTTTTGTTTAAATAGAAACATCTATCCACATGGAAATAAAGAAAATGCATTGCTATATTAAAAATTAAGATCGTTTTTTGTTAAATCAACTGATTTTACACTCTCCTATCACCAAAGAAAACAAATATTATAGTTTTTAAGTTAATGGTTTTTTTTAAATTAAAATACTTAAAAATTTCAGTCCTTAGAAGAATGTAAAAACAACTAAAACAGTAGATTTTTGCATTAAAAAACATTAAAATAAACAAGTTTTTAACCAACTGGAAAGAGTTTTTAGAGAAGTTTTCTGCACCCATTTAAAAGAAAAAATAACATCCCAAGGAGCAGCAGAATCATAATCTAGCCATTTTTCTACTTTATATAGCATTTTATTTTCAATTATTCACTGTTAACAAGAAAAATAAAACAAACCAAAATCATATTGTTGAAATATTTATTCTGGAAATTGTACACATACATATATACATAAAAAATAAACAAGAATATAAGTGAAATTTTTGAAATTTTTTTTTATAAACACTATCTAATCCATATTATAGTCAACTCCATCCTTATTTGTGCAGAACAGATTATGTTTTAGTGTAATATATATTGAATTATCATTGTAAATATAGGAAAGTGTGTAAAAGTACATAAATAAACAACTTTTTAATTTTTTTATCAAATCTTGTCTTTGAGTTACAAAATGTGAGTGAAAATGCCTTTCAAACAGTGTTGTTTCAAATAAATTACATGTTAGGATATGCGAGTCATCTAAATTATTTACTGCAGAATTTATAGATAGCTGGTTCTGAAAGGAATTTTGAAAGTTTTCTCATTAGAGTAAAATTTTTACAAAGGTTGTTCATAATTATATAGTTTTCGAAATGACTATTTACAAAATTTAGCATAACACATGTAGTGATATGCTATACCTGTATGAGTATTTAGAACATAAGGACAAAGGCTACAATGTGAAACCAATGGTCTTTGGCAGAAAGTGCAAAATGTATGAAATTCATAAATTAATTTTATCCATAAAATATTTTTTTTAAAAAATTCAGAGCTATATGCAAAATTTAAAACAAATTATGAGTGGAAACATTAAAAATCAAGATTTGTACTAACAAGCAGAAATGAAATTACTGCAAATTAAAAATAAAGCATTCATAATTTAGAAACAAGATAAAAGATTTTAAAAATACAATTTTTATAAATATTGCACGTCTACCTGAATTTCACATTTATAAAAACAACAGTTAAAAAAATACCACACATTGGAACAATATATACAGGAACTAATTTGTTATCAGTACACTACACATTAAACATCTTTTAGAAGTGGTTTTGAAATCGCTGCAAATAAATTTTCGCATCCAATAGTATTCAATCAATGATGATGGTCTCCCACTAAGAACTCAACATGACAATAATTTAAAAGAATGGCTTATTCCTGGCAAAAAAGGAATTACATTAAGAAGCAAAAACATAAGTACTTTTTTTTATAGAAAACCAATTAGAAAAATATGAATGCCAGGATTTAAAGAAATAGAACAAAAGGTATTTAGAAATGCCAAGAAAAAAGCAGAAAAAAATAAAATTGAAACTGGAAAAATAATAACTGCATTTAAAAGAGTGGGGTGCTCAATATCAATTGTTATAATTTCTTACTAGTTCTATTCCAAAATGCAGAGTTAGTGTAAAAATGTAGTACATAGGACCCCACGCCTTTACCACGATGACATTAATTTTCTAGTTAATCATTTTATTCTTATATAAGATTTATTTCTTACTTTTTAGTTTGATAAAAAAGCATGTTTCTTAAAACTATAATTTAATTTAATTGTGCTTCAAATACGTCAGACTGAACAAATTACGTATTATCACAACAAATGCCAAATCTAATAATAACACACCAAGTTGGCAACCCTGATTGGTAATTGCGTCTTATTGCAACCTATTAGCGATATTATATGAAATGAAGCACCTGGCAGCCAATTCAGTGTGTACCACACATAGGAAATCGGGGTGGCCAACTCAGCGAGTTATTTAGAGTCAGCGATTGTCGCAAAAATACACAAGTACCCTCCGAGTTCCTGTGTGTTGAACGTGCTGAATTGGCAAACAGGTGCTTTGTTTCATATAATGTCACCAATTGGTTGTGATAATACGTAAGTACCAAGATTTATGTTTTTTCACTTGTGTACAACATACCTGCATACAGGAGTTTTTGTACCCAAGCTGTATTAATTTTTGGTACTTTCATAATATTGCAACCATATTGGTGAAATTATATGTAATACAACACATGGTAGTCAATCTGGCGCATACGACACACGCAAAATCAGGGTCACCAACTTGGCACGTTATCTTGAACATTGGCATTGTTGTGGTAATATGTATCGTAAAATCTGGTGTATGGTGCACACTTTTAACACAAAAAATAAGATTGAATTTTAAGCGTGCACGTTATATACCAGGTATAAAAATAAGAGTTTTAAAAAATGTGAGCACAGGACAAAAAATTAGATTTCTACATAGATCAAAATAATGGTTATTTAAAAGAAATGGCATTCCTTATGAACTTAAAGGGTTGCACTTCTAGATGTATACTATTTTTTACTAAAGCTTAGAATAAATGACTTTCAAACTTTAAGAGCATGACTCGCATACATCTCAGGTTTCTTCATGAAAATGGGGGTGCACATTCTCAGCAAATAAACAAAAATTAAAAATTGCTACTTGAAAGTATAAGTGCATGTAATACGATGGTATACATGATATGCCAGATTTTATGGTAAAAACATAATTTTTTTCTACCTTTCTTTAATGAGTAAAAGCATAAAATATATTTATATTGGGTTAAATATAAAGAATCTGATATATATACTTCATTTATTTTCATCCAAATAAACAAAACACTATAGTCACAATAAAGGAACCATAAAATAAATGTATTGAAATAATTTCTTTATGAGAACTTTTAAGACATTTTTCCATAAGTTTACCAATAAGCTAGAAAAGTTCTTTAAAATCTACAAGAAATTAGTCTCTTAAAAAGATTACTAATTGAAAACAAAAATTTATTTTGTAGGCTTGCCTTTTTCAAGACATGCAAGCTATTTTAAAGTTCAATATGAAAATAAAACTATTCCAATGTAGCAAAGGAATACTTAAATTATTATTTGCCTATAAGCAAGTGCCCAAAAAATCAACAATGTGACTTATTATGAATCAAGTAAATTTCATTAAGATATGTGACTACCCAAAATTCGCAGTTTTGGTGAAAATTTTCAAAAATTACTTTTGTGTTTTTATTTTAAAGACTATACATTTAAGATTCCAAAAACACTCTATTTTTGTTTCTATGATATCTAGAAGCAAAGTTATAGCATAATTAGTAAACTGGAATTGGAGTTAAAAAAACCAGATGCTGATCCCTACACAAAATATTTTTAAGATATTGAATTTAAATTTTCAGAACATGTTTTATTTAGTTCTATCTGTGTTATGAATCAAAATCTAATCTCTGTGTATATACAGTGAACCCAAAAAGTGTTCGTACACTTGCAATTTCCTATAAAATTTATTGTTTCCGACTAATAAAAATTAATATTTTGGAATTGTAATTTTTTTATATCTGTAACTTGTTCTTGGTGGAATGACATAATTATTTTTTTAAAAATTGTATAACTATTATTTTTAAAAATTCATAATCAAAAAGCTCCTGAAAAATTACGCCACTAAAGTCTTAGAACACTTAACAAAAATCTCAACATAGCTTTAAATATTGTATTTCTTTCTTAATTTAGAACTTAGTAGGATATCTTTTAGTGTCCACAACAACTTTTGGACATCTTGATATAGATTTATTGAGTTTTTGTAATTTCTGCATTGATTTTCCTCCATGCTTCTGTGATTATTGTTTTTACTTCCCATTATGTGTTTATATGTCATGTTTTCTTTTTATTTTAAATCTAGTTCTCCCCAAATATGCTCTGCTGGGCTAAATAAATTGATTGAGGAGGTGTTTTCAAACTTTTGGGTACAGTTATAGAGACACCAGCAGTGTACATTGAGAGCAGTTCGCTTGGCGTCATTATCCTGTTAAAAAATGAAGTCGTCTGAAATATCCAAATTTTGAGAGGATAATTTAAAATTTCTCTTTAAAATATTTAAATAGAGCTCATGATTCTCAATACCATCAAAAAATACCAAATTACCTAATTCCTGAAGCCTATTTACACCCCCCCTCCCCCGCAAGAACACCTCTGTGTTGATACATGGAGGTGGAGGAGCTCTTGTTCCACATAAATTCACTGGATTAAATGCCTCATTTTTTCCTTTAAAACTATTATATGCCCATCAGAACCAAAAATGTTGAATTTTCTGTCATCCCAATCACTTTCCTGTCAATTTTGAATTTTCTGAAACTTAAGTCACAAGAATCTAGTTGGATGAATGAACCATGGAAGTGGAAGTGTTCTTGCATGGGGGCGTAAATCAGCCACAGAATTAGGTAATTTTTGATGGTATTGAGAATCATGAGCTCTAGTCAAATATTTTAAAGAGAAATTTTAAATTGTCTGTCCAAAATTTGATATTGAACACGACTTCATATTTTAACAGGATAATGAAGCCGAGCGTACTGCTCTCAATGTACACCGCTGGTGTCTTTATAACTGCCCGAAAATTTTGTGATAACACCTCCTCAATCAATTTATTTAGCCCAGCAGAGCATATTTGGGGAGAACTAGATTTAAAATAAAAAAACATGACATAAACACATAATGGGAAGTAAAAATAATAATCACAGAAGCATGGAGGTAAATCGATGCAGAAATTACAAAAACTCATTAAATCTATATCAAGATGTCCAAAAGTTGTTGTGGACACTAAAAGATATCCTACTAAGTTCTAAATTAAGAAAGAAATACAATATTTAAAGCTATGTTGAGATTTTTGTTAAGTGTTCTAAGATTTTAGTGGCGTAATTTTTCAGGAGCTTTTTGATTATTAATTTTTAAAAATAATAGTTATGCTATTTTTAAAAAAATAATTATGTCATTCCATTAAGAACAAGTTGCAGATATCATAAAAAAATTACAATTTCTATACATTAATTTTTATTAGTCGAAATCATTAAATTTTATAGGAAACTGCAAGTGTACGAACACTTTTGGGGTTCACTGTATTTATGTACTTCATTGCATTTAAATGTAAAAAATATCATTAATTTTTTTTAAAAATCGAGTTTTTGCATAAAATTTTTTAAAGTAATACATATCTTTTAATTCCTAATATATAAAGATGTTCCATTATTTATGTACTGTATAAATATTATTTGAATACATTCATTAGAATTTTGTGTAAAAGATCCTAATTGCAATTTTTCATGAAAATTTTACTAAACTCGACAATTTTTATAATCTATAAAACTCTCCAGAAAACAGCAAAAGGGTTGAAAATTAGTTAAACATGAAGCTAAAGAGTTTGAGCTATAAATATGGTGAGTTTAAGAAATGTACAACTAGTAGAACATTTTTCATATTGTATTTAAATCTTTAAAAGCATTGTCTGAGAAACTATGTTTTTTGGCTTCACGGTAAAGTTCACAAATGGATTTCTTTTTAAGACATTGAATTAACATTTTAAGAAAACTTTTATTTTATTTTATTTGTATTATAGACTATAATCTCTGTGTATGTATTTATGCATTTATTGCACATACAATTTGTGAGAAAAAACATGCTTTTTTTTTTAAAAAATTGACCAATTTCAAAAAAATAATGTAAATCTTATCGCTTTAGGCACAGATAATGATGTTATTTGTGTGCAGTTTTAATATTATTTGAATATATTAATTAGAATTTTCAATACAAGGTTTACTGTAACTGCAATTTTTAACTAAAAATTCCCAATCTATCCAAAATAATTTAAAATTTTGTGGAATTGTATTTTAATTCCTGACTCAAGTGTAGTATAGGGGAGAGGGCCCTTTCGATTTTTATATAGATATTATTGGTTAGATAACGAATTCATTCTGGCTTCGGGAAACTTATCGCTAAGTGAAGTAGCTTGGCGATCGATTTTGGTCACCAAAAAAATTTTACATCGCCAAGTATCTATACTACACTTGAACCTTAATTCCTAGTTCTATGCACACCCTTTTTAAAGAAAAAAGTGTTTTTTTAGTTGAAAATTTATGTTTCAATAAAATGCTCCAAACGTAGCCACATACCTCTTAAATTACCATTACCTTACCATTTTTACGCTAAATTCCTATAAAAGCCTTACAAAATCAAAACAATCTAGTACTCATGTGTTCGTCCGCGGGTAGCGTGGTAGAAACGAAAAATAGTTCGGAAGATTTATGAGAACTAAATTTGTTGTTGAACCCCAATCTTTAAAATATGTAGCCAGTATATTAAAAAAACTTTTTTAATCCTGAATATCTTTTTAATTTGTTTGATAGTGTTAATTAACCATTTTTTGAAATTTTGAGTACATGTAATGTCTCATATTTGTAAAGGCATGCGTTCAAATCTGATATAAACAAACTCATTTGAAACTGAGTAAGTCCATGTAGTCATTTTTGAGTATTTCTTTTTTCTCCGTGTAATACACGTAGATTCAGGTGAAGCATGGGTGACCTTCTCGTCACACCACTTCTAGTCTCGGATTAGAGCTGGTCCCTACTCGGCCAGTCGTTCCCGTTGCTTTTCTTAGCAGCAGCGTTGGCTCTCTCTGACCTTCGCGTCGAGATCGCTCGCTCGCTAATCTCTCTCTGGTTAGTTCGCTCGCTGGTGGCTCGCGTCGCCAGCGCCCTCTAGAGTGCCGTCTATGTGGAAGTTCCCACATCTTCTCGGCATCCTACAGGCAGTGTCCTCACTGCTCACGC
>BMAO01019843.1:0-23402 GCA_019973975.1 Trichonephila clavata | reverse complement strand
ACCCTTTATTTTAAGTTCCCTTTCTTTATATTTAAGTTCCCATTCCTTATTTCACGTTCACGCTCAAGTTCCGTTCCTCTTTTCACGTTCACGTTTTTCTTCCAAAATACCCTCCAACAAACAATTAGCTATTCTTCATTACAGTATTCACTCTGAAAAATTCTTAATTTCTATCTTGGGTAAAGTATTATCGGCTTCGTCTCCCAATTCTTTCGCCATTTCTACCAATACGTCTTTTCTTTGCCTATAATAAGTACGCCATGATGCACTAATACACACAAACCAAAACTAAGCTTAATTTCACAAAATATATGAAAAACACTCAACGCAAAATAAAAATACACTAGACCTAGACTTAACTATTTTCACAAAAAGTCCTAAAACAAAACAGTACTCTCCACAGTAACTGTACCAACGAAACAAGTATAAACTACTATATATTAACTATATTTCACAAATGTGCGCAAATCTTAAAAACAATACAGTACACTGCACAGTAACTGTACCAACGAAACGAGTATAACTACTATGTACTTAACTATATTTCAAAAATGTGCGCAGATCTTAAGGTATCAGACTGGTTGCGACAACTTTTTTTGAAAAAAATGGAGATATGGGAATATTTTGGGATTTTTATTATTTGGTATATTTTAAGAAAAAATCCTAAAATTGAAAGAGAAAAAAAATTATTATTATTAAAATGGGAAAAAACTGGTAAAATTTTACAAAAAATTACGTAAACGGGGCCTGCTCTGTACAAAAATTTATAAACAAATACTCAATTTTTCAATTTTGATATGTTACTTGTTATTAATGTTTGAAGTGACCTTCAGGATAAGAGATATTTTAATTTTTACAAAAAATAGAGCACTTTATCTTAGTTGTTATACGAATTAATTAAAAAAACAGTGGTTATATTCACATAGGGACTGTAAATTTGTAATAATGGAGTGATTTATAAATCTGAAGATCAAAATAATTCTACTATATACAGAACATACACAAAAAATTTCAGTAAATTATTTTAGAATTTTTTCAGCAATCCTTGTCCCCGTTTGATTATTTTCAAAAACACATTTCGTGTAAACACATTTTAAAATTTGAAACACGTTTTTCTAAATATTAACACTTACCTACAAGTTTAAAATTCCCCAGATTTATAGTAACGCTTCCTTTTCTCAGATAATGCACAGTGCTTTCTAAAGTCCTCTGAGTTTTTTTCTCTTGTTTTTTGTAGTTGCAATGAATGTCTCTCTGAGTCGACAATTCTTTCGTCAACAACGTTTGCATAGCCTTCACAATAAAACAACCATTGGATGTGTAAATGTTCCAACTGGAAAGAATCCCTTTTAGATCCATTATTGAACTGTAATACAGCTAAGAATGCGCCAAATTGTAATGTCAGAAGTTCAACAAAAGTTTCTTTTGGGATTATGCTCCTCAAAACACCATTAAACTTTCATTGGCATTTTGGACTTTCCATGCAAACATTTTTCGAGAAGTGATTGATCACATAAATCCATATAGGTGTTTTTCACCGTTTTCAATACAGCAGTTGGTAAGCCAGGTGTTCTATGTTTATGCAGTTTCCTTCTTGCATGGCCTTTTGGTATTTGCACCACGTATCGGATCCAGAAGGGCATTGTCCATGCATGGGCTTTTTGTCGGTTGAGCAGCAATGAAAAAATGCAGCAATGATTGCAGTCTGCGTGTTAGACAAATTGCCGACATTACTTCGAATAGCAATTCCAAAATAATTTTGAAGTTTGTCGATAAATTTGTCAGTCAATTTGCCTTTCCCACCTAAACCTTTTGTCGATTTCTTCAGCTTTCGTAAACGAGAGCCCACTCTCTTCTGCACATGTCCTATGCACTCATATTAGTTATGCTCTGAATACCATACATGTCTTTCACATTATTGAACGCCTGTGAATCCCCATCCCCTTAGTAAGATGTATATCGAAGACTGCGGTTTGCTTCAGACCTTTCAAAAATCCTATAAGCACCGACAGTTTCCATATTAGAATTCATATTCTTTGTGATTTTTACAAAATGTGACACTACGAATTTTTTGGAGGGTCCCGGTGTTCTTTCATTTTTTGTACACACTCGACACAATATTGACTGAGCACTTCAATGTCTAATATTTTTCCAGAGTCCACAGAAATTGCCGAAACACATCCATTCAGTGAAGAGTAGCCACGTTTTGTGCATTGTACCATACACTAAAGCCACACTCATTTGAACATTCAGCAATGGATTTTGGCTGACTCCAACATAGAACTATTTGCAGCTTGTGACGTAGCATGCAGCAACTTAATTTCATGTTGTCTGTATGTTCATTTTGAAAGATAAGGAATATTCAGCATACTGAACAGTTCTTTCCAGCTGAAAATCCTTTTCCAATAACTCTCATTCCAAAGACAAGAAGAAGGTTTACTGTATTTAAATTATTCACCTTTGATGTAGAAGTGAATCCTTTTGAAAATGAACAGTTCTTACACTTGAGACACAAATTGACTGCAAACCAGGTCTGAGTCTTCAACCAAGTACATTTCTTGATCAAAACAACAGGGCAAGAAAGAATAGAGAATATTGATACCAGTATTTCGATGTCGAAAATCCTATTACCAAAAGAGTTCCGTATCAACATTAAATAAAGTGTCACTAATCCTCTTCCCAATTTTCCTGTACTAATACTTCATCACTAACTTTCTTTTGAGCAGTGTGGAAATTACCATTAAACTTTCGATTCTTTGGACGTATTTTTCGTCCATGTCCCATGGCAGATATTTGAAGAATAATTAAAAAGCAGTTTTATCAATACGAAAATCAAAATGAACCTATTTCAGTAAAAACTAGAATGAAAAAAGTTAGCAGTTAGATCGAACGTTAGAAGTAATAAAACAAATATCCTGAAATGCCAGAATTGAAAAGTCCTTTATAAAAAAAAATAGTGAGGCTTCTTAATAACGTTAAACAAAATATTAAAATATACTTTACTTCAAAATATTTTTTGAAAAATTGGAAAGAAGCCGAACAAAGTTTCAGTTTGGTTCAGAATGCCACTTCCGGTCGGCAGTTACCAAATGGAAGTGTCATCTGCTTGTACTAACACAGTTGTAACTTTTGTTCTAGTGAACGAAAAATAAAAAACTTGGTAATTTTATAAAGCTAATAAATTGGTCTACACAATAGAATCATAAAATATTTTGTCAACCTTTCACCAAATCCCCGATTTTAGGGTAGTCTGATACCTTAAAAAAATACAGTACTCTACACAGTATTGTACCAATGAAACAAATGTAACTACTATATACTTAACTACATTTCACAAACAACATACTAATAAATCGTACATGTATACATCATACAAAACTTTAAAAAATCTTCTAGTCTCTCTTTCTAGTGTTGCTAACTTTACCTAGTACGTAAATTCTCATACTACCAAATTTAACAACATAATCATAACAATAATAATAATCAAACTGCTACCCCTAGTATAATCTCAAAGAAAGACTCACCTTTCTGTTTGGAATCACCGCAAAATCTATGGCACACCTGGACGGGAATTCACAGCACACTCGGATATCTTGAGACATCTGGGAACGCTTTAAAGAACACTTGGAAATACACTTCGATTGCACACCGCTCGTTTCTTTTGTTAATTCACTAGACACAATTCATATAAGGAACTCCGGGAACTTCTATCAAAAGGAACACACTTTAACGATAGGAAAAGCGCACCACTGGAACTCATGAGAAATTTACGTGTCTAAAGTCTTTATTTTTCTCGCCACACGCTGGCATTTCTATTTATTTCTTTTTCTCAAAATTAATTTTAATAAAAAAGGATTCGGGCATTTAATTAATTAGCCAAATGCCGATCCCAGCGCGCTGCCACCAGTTTAATTATCTGTACGTCGTGGTAATAAATTGAAGGTGTACGCTAAGCTAATTATTAAAGAATGCCTTATTAATGTGATCTAATCAAATGTTTATTTGAAGACAACATTCAAAGATCATTGGATATAGAAAAATATTCGTTACAAGTGTTCGTTTGATACAGCCAGCTATTCTGTTTATATTGGTGTCTGCCTAGAGGTCCGCTCCTTGCTTCTTTTCCCAGTCACCCGTTGGGTACCGCCACAGGAGTCTCTCGTCGGTATCGATCCGGAGGCTCACGCCTTGTGCTTCTTATATATCCGTCCCTAACGTCTCGCAGGTCAATCGTCGGAGTTGATCGGGGTCTCTCTTCTTCCTTCGTCCACAGGCTTCTCTTTTAGAATCTCTCGTTCGAGTCTGTCGGGTCTCTTCCTCCGTCCGCTGGGTCAGTTCCGGGAATCTCTCGTGGGAGTCCATCAGGAGTTCTTTTATTTTTCCGTAGTCCACTATTTTAAACTCTAGGGCGGGTTCACTCCACGCCCTCATCAATCCCCATTGGCCGACATCAGGGTTTTGCACCCAGCACAACGGTCTTGCACGTCATCCATTCGTGCAGAGATGACAAAATCCGGTCCCTCTCAAAGGTTCCCGACGACAAGGGCCCAGCTGACATCTGGCACTTCAAACACCTCGTCGCCGACTGCAGAGGCGCCAGCATTCAAGACGTACAATCACTGCCCATGAATAGAAAATATGCAGCGATGCCCGGCCCATAGTGTCCCAGACACACCGTCGCCGACGGTCCAGCTGTCTGATACAACACAATCCACCAAAGTCACGTGCTGGTTACGTTTATGAATAGAGGTTGGATCCGTTCTTATGACTGACTCAAAAAAAAAGAATGTCTTAACAATCAGATCGACCTGGACAGCAATCCAATAAAAAAAACACTCAAAAATATGATAATAAGTAAATCCAAAATTCCATAACATTTTACACACTTTACAATAAAAATTTAAATTTCTGATTTTGGATTCTTTTCTTAATGTTACATCTCATCTTAAAAAACTTAAGTGAATAAGTTAAATGCTAACATTTTACTAATATTACTGTACTTTAAAACACACGTAACTACTGTACTAGACATCTATGTGCTTACACTTGGCTGAGAGACACAAAAGATTTTCAGTAACACATAAATTTTTGTTTCCACCATATACACACAATACAGTAGTACAACAATATAGACACAAAAATACAATAAAAGGTAAAACTAATTAATAGGAAACATTTAAATGACTGCTTAATCCAACTACATTTCCATGCAACTTTCTTCAATTAAAGTAAATGATTTTTTAAAATACATTAGGAAATGACTGTAAATACAAATATTTGGAATTTTTTGGGCTGCACAACATTAATTTAAAGATAAATTTCCATCTTAGCACTTTGCACACTTTCTCACAATATTTATAACAAGTTTTTCCACAATTCATTATCTTTCCCACTACAACGTTTGTTAAAGTGGTAATTATGGCACTATCATTAAAAATACAAATAACCTTGTACTTCCTCAGCTCAAGAAATGAACTCACTACATCTCTATTATGTACACGTAAGAAACTTTCCCGCTGCTCTAATTTACCTTTGGTTGGTATGAATTCCGATCTCACACTCCTCAAACCTTCTAATATCAAGTCTATTTGCTTTACACGATTTTTCCAAATTTAAGCCAAGATGTCTGTATTAACCAATCGACGTAAAGCAAACTGCGGCAACCGTTCCAAAACCTGAGTAGTTAATTTACATCCATAAGAAGATGCGCAAACGATCTTAAACCTCCTTTTTCTAATTTAAATGCGAAATGGCATTACGTATGCGGCATACTTCTGATATCTCAGCATTAGTGAACGACGAAACTACCACTTCCACAAATCCAGTACCATGACCCACGAGGCCGCGCTATTCATTTTTACAAGACCTTCCATTTTTAACCAAAGATGAAACTCGGCTCGCGTCACCTGGTTCAAACGCGTATACTTAATACACGGGTACGGGTATCGGTTCACTTTTCTAAACTTAACAGCCAACAGTGTACGATTGAACTGCCCCATCTCGATTACACTCAATCCCTAGATACCCAAACTCCTCTCCCAGAGTATTAATCAATCTCAGGTATATCCAAAAGTTTTAATCTTAAACGGTTTTCCTCTACTTAACTTGTTATCTCTCTGCATTAAAGAAATCGTCCGGGATCTGGAGGAAACCTTTCTTTATTTCTATCAACGACCATTCGTAAATAGTTAATTCTATCAGGTGGTAATTTAAAGTGCAGTGGACTTTCCTTAAAAACCCAAAAGTCAAAATCCATACTAGCTTTACCGGATAGGGAATTCGGTTTCTTCTCTATTCCCTCCGAGCTATTTTCTGCAAAAATTTACAGATTCCGGCCCCCTACGATACAGTTTACTAAATTTACACGATAAATTGCACTACGATCCCTTTTTCTGGGTAAATTGTAATTAAATTCTTAACTTGTCATTTTACCAGCCCCTAACCAATTCTTATCAATACCCTTTGAATTGGGGGGAATCAAACGCATTGTTGATTTATCTCCGACATCTGCATAGCACGTGTAAACTTCTTTCCCTTTCCTATGTTCCGCTTTTGTACTAGCCCTTGTAGGGTTTTGAAAACTTTTATGACCTACTTTTAGGCCCGCTCCCCTTTCAACTGGGAGTTGACTTGCCTCCTTTTCAAAACTCTTAATTTCACAACTCAATGTTGCAGGGATAGTAAAACCCTTATCTACTATCAATTCTCCAGAACTTACTCCTATGTCCTCATGATTTATTACTGGCTGTGCAACCGTCATCACAGCTGTAACACTCTCCTTAACTGCCCTTGACCCCACCTTCCATTCAAAATCACGAATTTCAAAAATATCGACTTCTTTCCCTTTCTCAAGTCTAGACAGTTTATCCTTCTCTTTTCCTACCCCTCTCACTTTGGACAAGGGATTAACACACTTGCGTTTCACCGGGAGGTCACAAATCTCAATTCTAACTTCAGAAGGCATGGCGGTTTTTTCACTTTTATCAACATCCGGATTTCTCACCGGCCTACACTTTTTAATCGGTTCACTAACTTCCATGGACCTATTTCCTGACAAATTACTCTCCTGTGCGCAATTCTCGACTTTATCTTCTACTTTTAGATGAGATTCCTGTTTTTGTAACTTATCCCGGCGTACAGCTCTCAATTTGTCGTAGTCTCCCACTACCCCCTTGCATATTATCTATGTTAGGATATGTAGGATTCATAATTAATGTCTACTCAAATAATAAATCACTTATTTATTATTTCTTTAAGATAGAAATTCACAATTAATAATCAACTTTAAGAACAATAAATTATCATGGAGTATTATCAGAATTCAATTATGGACGACGGAATACTAACTGATATCACGAGGGGAATAACACGTACAATCAAACTACACATTTAAATCTAAACTACAAAAGTTACAGACCTGAAATCTTCTTCAGAAGGAACCTGGAAACTAGTAGAATTTATGAAGTGGCTATAATCTAGGATATCTTCAATAACTTCTGAACCGCCTTAATGAATCTTTTTCAATAATCTTCTTTCCTCTATCCAATTTCACTTCATTAAACTAAACGCTTAAAAAAACCTTCTTCGGCAACCACGTAGTTTACTTTTCAATCCCAAACACGGAGTTCTACTCTATCAAACCGCTTAGTCATCCTCATCTCTTCATTTCATTTCTCCCTTTTATATCTCTTTCGAACTCGCTAAACCCGAAACTATCTTATTTACATAAGTCACACTTTAAGCTCTCAGTGGGGATTGGTCAAAATAAATACAATTTAAAGTTTATAAGAGAAAGTTAGTGAAACGCGTAAGCACCCATCACAACCCCCCTCCGAGAAAAAAAGCGTGACTTATTGAAGGTCTAAACGATCTGCAAGAATTCGCTTAATTTACCTAACATCTGATAAACACTAAACCTGCATAAATATTTTAACTACTCTAGAATGCCTAAAAATACTGAACTTGTAAAAAGTTAACTCACGAACTTTATAATGCCTGAAAATACTAAACTTGTAGAAAGTTTTAACTCACGATTTTTAGAATGCCTGAAAACACTGAATTTGCAGCAAATTTTAACTCTCTAAGTTAGAAATTTTAATTAAACTAGCACACAGAAATGACTACTCAAAAGGGTACTCCACTTCAATTTATTGTTCTTTCACAAGATTAGGTTCCCTACAGTGCATCCCATTCGGGCGAAGATCAGGGGAAAACCTTTCAAGGAAAAAACCCTGATCATGCACTTTACTTAAGTGCTAATAAATATAAAATATTTTACAACATTATCTTCATACGACATCAACTTTCATCACATCACTATGTTCAGGGACTGCTGCCCTGAAAGGAAACCTTGTCAATTTTTTCTAAAACATGACATTAAATGCACAGAACTTTTATACAACTTCCTTATTGACATAAAATATGGCATACATTATATTATATATATATATAGTTTAGTAACAAAATAACCCTTATCTGGTTTCATTTTCAAAAATTCCCAATCAATCGCGCTGCACTGTTAATGTTTTTTGTTAGTATTCCTAATTACGCCGCGCCCAGAAACCAGACATTACTTATACATCTTAATAATTACACACAAAATATATACATTTTACATAGAATATATTACAACAAACAATACAAGTAATCTCACATATAAAGCCACGTCTTTAATGTGTAGCAAAACAATTGCAATTCAACAAATGTTTTTCCACAATTTGGAAAAAAATTAAATACAAAAGTCTTTTCAACCGATATGAAAATGCACACAACTCAGTGACCCTTTTGTACGTTAACTTTACAAAAAAATTAGACTAGCCCACATGGAAAATACTCCGAACTGTCTGTCAGAGGAAAAATAAACAAATTAGAATTATACAACCTGACTAGTCTTTAGATCCAATCTGCATAGGCTTTGTCTCCCACCATGGCTTCTGTGCTGGATGACCTTGTCCTAGAGTTGTCCACTCTGCGCTCCAACCTTCTGGGTCTCCTCTTCCATCGAGTCCGTTGAAGTTGATATGCTCCTGCTGAGGCGTTGTTTTCTTCTGTGAGAACTGGAACTTGGCTGTTGTCCACTCGACGTCGGCTCCGAAGATTGTATGGACAGCTCCTTTCCTGATGAGGTCTGTTGTACTTGAATCTGTGGGATGGTCCTGGAACTGCTCTTTCAGAACTATTTTCTTCCACCTTTCTATAACGTTTCCTGGAGGGACGAGAGGACATTGACGAGGAAATCTTTCTTTTCTCGTGATCTACTTGGGCCTCTGGTCTCTTCTTTCGTACATTGTCATTCCAGGATTCAGGCCTTCCTCTTTTCTCTCTCTCAGTGTATAAAGGTCTCTTTTTCCTGAAATTATACGTGCCATCCCCCGAAGAAACAGTAGATTCTGTCCGTCCACGTTTTTTTCTCACCTCTACTCCATCGCGTCTATTCGCAACTATATCTCTACTACCATTTACATTTCCTGATTTCGATCCTTTACGACCACCCCTATCATACTCCGATTGCACCAATGACGACTGCGCATCATCTGACCTGATTGATGTCACTGCACCATGATCACTACTAGTGTTACTTTCCGACTCGGCAACACTGTCTTCTCTTTGATGGTAAATTCTCACCTGATCCACATTAACCGTTATTCTTTTACCAAATTTTAATATTACTAAATTATTATTATTTTTTACACTCAGAACTTTATATGGGCCTTCAAACTTTGGCATAAATTTACCTACTATTTTTTTACATTTTGAACTTAACGGGTGAGTTTGAACTAATACTAGATCACCAACTTTCACATTATTTTCACGCCTCTTTTTATTATAATATTTCGAACACTTCTCTTGCTGGCGCTTTGTATGAATTCTAGCTTCCTCAAACAACCTTTCTATGTTCCCACAAACTAAATCTGATCCATCAGTTACCATAACTAATTTCTGAAAAGGAGTGATTAAATTTCGACCTAAAAATAATTCCGCCGGTGTTTTACCCGTTGTCTCATGTACTGCTGTCCTAATTGCATAACCGAACTCTTGCAGAAATTGATCCCAGTTAGTGTGATTATCCGCGACAAAACTCGAAATCATTTTTAAAAGAGTGCGATTAACTCGTTCTGTTTGATTAGCTTGTGGACGATATACCACAGTTTTAACGTGTTTTATGTGCAATCTGCGACACACTTGCTCGAAAACTTCGGATATCATTTGGGGACCGTTGTCGGTGACTAATTTTACAGGAGCTCCATAACGCGCAATATAATTCTCAAAAAATGCATTGGCAATTGCTTTAGCCGAAGCTTTCCTTAAGGGAACTATTTCAACCCATTTAGAAAAATTATCGGTAATTACTAAAATAAATCTATAGCGTTCTGGACTAGTTGCAGGGTATGGGCCTAACAAATCTAAAGACACGATTTCATTCGGAAAATTCGTTATTATGGGAATTAATTGACCAGCTGGTAATCCGTTTTTATAATTAATTTTTTGACATTGGTCGCAGGTTGCTACATATTTATAAATGTATTTCCTCATGTACGGAAAATAACACGCGTCCTTTAATTTTAAGTAGGTTTTCTTTTTGCCTAAATGACCTGCCATAGGCGAGTCATGAAATTCTCGCATAACATCTTTACGTAATGTTTTGGGTATAAATACCCTTAATTCACCTAGTGTGGTTGTATACTTTGCATAATATAGCAAACCGTCAACGATTTTAAAGTCATTGGACCAATTTCTGCAGATCGATTCATTAACAGAACTATCGTCCGGATTTTCCAAAAACTTCATTATATGCCCTAGCTCCGAGTCATTTCTCTGTTCCTCTCTTAACTGTTCTCTAGAAGATAATACTAACGATCTAATCACCGCACAAGACACTTTTGGTTCCTCATTACTTTCTAACGGGTTTCTAGACAACATATCAGCCACTTTTTCCGTTTGCGAATCCGGAATGACCAACGATTTTTTAACAAAATCAAAAGTAATCCCTGCATGTGACATAAAATCCACACCTATGATGCATGGATCTTGCATCTCAGCAATCACATGAAATTTCCATAATTTCGAAAATTCTCTTATTTTAATTTTCAACTCAACTGTGCCTAAATTTCTGCACTGCGACCCTTGAGCTGTAACTACTTCAGCTAACGATTTTTTTAAAGGACAGAAAGAAAAATATGACCGGTACGTTTTTTCTGAAATAAATGACTTTTCCGCACCTGTATCCCAGAGCGCTTTTAAAAAAGTATCATTCAACAAAATCGGCACATACGGAAGTTCAACTGGTGATAATCTCAATGAATTAAGTCTAATTCTATTAGGAGGATTTGACTCAATACGATCTCTTTGAAAGTTTAAATTGGCATTTCTTTGCCTTTCGCTGTTGCAATCAACACGCCTCCAATTCTGTTTTGCTGAATCATCATTACGACCCTTCCCAACCACCATCCTACGGTTCTGATACCGGTCTGTTCTCTGATTTGGCTGATTGTATCGATTTCCACCCTCGAATCCTTGATTTTGATAATTACGACGAGAAAAATTATTCGCACCCCTGCTTAGTCCTCTTTGATCATTTTGACTATTTCCGACCCCAGTATCTCTCCAATTTCTATTATTCCTTCTTTCCTCAGGATTCCTACTCACATCCCAACTTCGTCTAGCAAAATTATTACTCGAACCCTGATTTTCCCTGCAGTTATGACGTTCCTCATACCGATCTACCAACTCTATCAATTGAGTTTTCGTTGTGGGGTTTCGAACTTCTAAATAATCCATTATTTGGGGTTCTAGTCGCATTACTATGTGATCAATCAACTTTATCTCATCATAATTTAATTCTAAGGTTTTATGTATTTTTAACAGCTGAAAAATAAAGTCTGACGGGGCTTGACCTCTCCGTTGTTTTGGCGAAAAAAACTGAGCTTCTAGCTCTGATTTATTCCGTATTACCGGAAAACTATCTGATAATTTCTTTTTAAGTGTTGCAAATGCAGTCGCTTCTTCATTTACACACTCGAAGCCGATAACCTGAAACCAGTCTAACGCTCTCCCAATTAAATGACCTTTTAAATATGCACACGATAGATTCGCCGGTATTTCATAGTAAGCTATATTATCATCGATATTATTTAGAAACTCAGACACATTTTCTTTACCCGAAAAAAATAACTCCGGCAAAACTCTAAATCCTGCACCTGCTCTTAATTCCGGTATTTCGTTTGGGCGCCAGTGTCGTAGTCTCCCACTACCCCCTTGCATATTATCTATGTTAGGATATGTAGGATTCATAATTAATGTCTACTCAAATAATAAATCACTTATTTATTATTTCTTTAAGATAGAAATTCACAATTAATAATCAACTTTAAGAACAATAAATTATCATGGAGTATTATCAGAATTCAATTATGGACGACGGAATACTAACTGATATCACGAGGGGAATAACACGTACAATCAAACTACACATTTAAATCTAAACTACAAAAGTTACAGACCTGAAATCTTCTTCAGAAGGAACCTGGAAACTAGTAGAATTTATGAAGTGGCTATAATCTAGGATATCTTCAATAACTTCTGAACCGCCTTAATGAATCTTTTTCAATAATCTTCTTTCCTCTATCCAATTTCACTTCATTAAACTAAACGCTTAAAAAAACCTTCTTAGGCAACCACGTAGTTTACTTTTCAATCCCAAACACGGAGTTCTACTCTATCAAACCGCTTAGTCATCCTCATCTCTTCATTTCATTTCTCCCTTTTATATCTCTTTCGAACTCGCTAAACCCGAAACTATCTTATTTACATAAGTCACACTTTAAGCTCTCAGTGGGGATTGGTCAAAATAAATACAATTTAAAGTTTATTAGAGAAGGTTAGTGAAACGCGTAAGCACCCGTCACAAATTGTTCTAATTCTCTTTCCCTCATTAGTTTACGCTCTTCAAACCCCTTTATTTTAAGTTCCCTTTCCTTATATTTAAGTTCCCATTCCTTATTTTCACGTTCACGCTCAAGTTCCCGTTCCTTCTTTTCACGTTCACGTTTTTCTTCCAAAATACCCTCCAACAAACAATTAGCTAATTCTTCATTACAGTATTCACTCTGAAAAATTCTTAATTTCTATCTTGGGTAAAGTATTATCGGCTTCGTCTCCCAATTCTTTCGCCATTTCTACCAATACGTCTTTTCTTTGCCTAAATAAGTACGCCATGATGCACTAATACACACAAACCAAAACTAAGCTTAATTGTCACAAAAATTATAAAAACACTCAACGCAAAATAGAAATACACTAGACCTAGACTTAACTATTTTTCACAAAAAGTCCTAAAACAAAACAGTACTCTCCACAGTAACTGTACCAACGAAACAAGTATAAACTACTATATATTTAACTATATTTCACAAATGTGCGCAAATCTTAAAAACAATACAGTACACTGCACAGTAACTGTACCAACGAAACGAGTATAACTACTATGTACTTAACTATATTTCAAAAATGTGCGCAGATCTTAAGGTATCAGACTGGTTGCGACAACTTTTTTTTGAAAAAATGGAGATATGGGAATATTTTTGGGATTTTTATATTTATTTGGTATATTTTAAGAAAAAAATCCTAAAATTGAAAAGAGAAAAAAAATTATTATTATTAAAATGGGAAAAAACTGGTAAAATTTTACAAAAAATTACGTAAACGGGGCCTGCTCTGTACAAAAATTTATAAACAAATACTCAATTTTTCAATTTTGATATGTTACTTTGTTATTAATGTTTGAAGTGACCTTCAGGATAAGAGATATTTTAATTTTTACAAAAAATAGAGCACTTTATCTTAGTTGTTATACGAAATTAATTAAAAAACAGTGGTTATATTCACATAGGGGACTGTAAATTTTGTAATAATGGAGTGATTTATAAATCTGAAGATCAAAATAATTCTACTATTATACAGAACATACACAAAAAATTTCAGTAAATTATTTTAGAAATTTTTTCAGCAATCCTTGTCCCCGTTTGATTATTTTCAAAAAACACATTTCGTGTAAAACACATTTTAAAATTTGAAACATTTTTTTCTAAATATAAACACTTACCTACAAGTTTAAAATTAACCAGATTTATACGTAACTTCCTTTTTCTCAGATAATACACAGTTCCTTTTCTAAAGTCCTCTGAATTTTTTTCTCTTGTTTTTTGTAGTTGGCAATGAATGTCTCTCTGAGTCGACAATTCTTTCGTCAACAACGTTTGCATAGCCCTTCACAATAAAACAACCCATTGGGATGTGTAAATGTTCCAACATGGAAAGAATCCCTTTAGATCCATTATTGAACTGTAATACAGCTAAGAATGCGCCAAATTGTAATGTCAGAAGTTCAACAAAAGTTTCTTTTGGGATTATGCTCCTCAAAACACCATTAAAACTTTCATTGGCATTTTGGGACTTTCCATGCAAACATTTTTCGAGAAGTGATTGATCACATAAATCCATATAGGTGTTTTTCACCGTTTTCAATACAGCAGTTGGTAAGCCAGGTGTTCTATGTTTATGCAGTTTTCCTTCTTGCATGGCCTTTTGGTATTTGCACCACGTATCGGATCCAGAAGGGCATTGTCCATGCATGGGCTTTTTGTCGGTTGAGCAGCAATGAAAAAATGCAGCAATGATTGCAGTCTGCGTGTTAGACAAATTGCCGACATTACTTCGAATAGCAATTCCAAAATAATTTTGAAGTTTGTCGATAAATTTGTCAGTCAATTTGCCTTTCCCACCTAAACCTTTTGTCGATTTCTTCAGCTTTCGTAAACGAGAGCCCACTCTCTTCTGCACATGTCCTATGCACTCATATTTAGTTATGCTCTGAATACCATACATGTCTTTCACATTATTGAACGCCTGTGAATCCCCATCCCCTTAGTAAGATGTATATCGAAGACTGCGGTTTGCTTCAGACCTTTCAAAAATCCTATAAGCACCGACAGTTTCCATATTAGAATTTCATATTCCTTTGTGATTTTTACAAAAATGTGACACTACGAATTTTTTGGAGGGTCCCGGTGTTCTTTCATTTTTTGTACACACTCGACAATATTGACTGAGCACTTCAATGTCTAATATTTTTCCAGAGTCCACAGAAATTGCCGAAACACATCCATTCAGTGAAGAGTAGCCACGTTTTTGCCATGTACCATCTACACTAAAGCCACACTCATTTGAACATTCAGCAATGGATTTTGCTGACTCCAACATAGAACTATTTGCAGCTTGTGACGTAGCATGCAGCAACTTAATTTCATGTTGTCTGTATGTTCATTTTGAAAGATAAGGAATATTCAGCATACTGAACAGTTTCTTTCCAGCTGAAAATCCTTTTCCAATAACTCTCATTCCAAAGACAAGAAGAAGGTTTACTGTATTTAAATTATTCACCTTTGATGTAGAAGTGAATCCTTTTGAAAATGAACAGTTCTTACACTTGAGACACAAATTTGACTGCAAACCAGGTCTTGAGTCTTCAACCAAGTACATTTCTTGATCAAAACAAACAGGGCAAGAAAGAATAGAGAATATTGATACCAGGTATTTCGATGTCGAAAATCCTATTACCAGAAAGAGTTCCGTTATCAACATTAAATAAAGTGTCACTTAATCCTCTTCCCAATTTTCCTGTACTAATACTTCCATCACTAACTTTCTTTTGAGCAGTGTGGAAATTACCATTAAACTTTCGATTCTTTGGACGTATTTTTCGTCCATGTCCCATGGCAGATATTTGAAGAATAATTAAAAAGCAGTTTTATCAAATACGAAAATCAAAATGAACCTATTTCAGTAAAAACTAGAATGAAAAAAGTTAGCAGTTAGATCGAACGTTAAGAAGTAAATAAACAAATATCCTGAAATTGCCAGATTTGAAAAGTCCTTTTATAAAAAAAAAATAAGTGAGGCTTCTTAATAACGTTAAACAAAATATTAAAATATACTTTACTTCAAAATATATTTTTGAAAAATTGGAAAGAAGCCGAACAAAGTTTCAGTTTTGGTTTCAGAATGCCACTTCCGGTCGGCAGTTACCAAATGGAAGTGTCATCTGCTTGTACTAACACAGTTGTAACTTTTGTTCTAGTGAACGAAAAATAAAAAACTTGGTAATTTTATAAAGCTAATAAATTGGTCTACACAATAGAATCATAAAATATTTTGTCAACCTTTCACCAAATCCCCGATTTTAGGGTAGTCTGATACCTTAAAAAAAATACAGTACTCTACACAGTATTTGTACCAATGAAACAAATGTAACTACTATATACTTAACTACATTTCACAAACAACAATACTAATAAATCGTACATGTATACATCATACAAAACTTTAAAAATCTTTCTAGTCTCTCTTTCTAGTGTTTGCTAACTTTACCTAGTACGTAAATTCTCATACTACCAAAATTTTACAAACATTAATCATAACAATAATAATAATCAACTGCTACCCCTAGTATAATCTCAAAGAAAGACTCACCTTTCTGTTTGGAATCACCGCCAAAATCTATGGCACACCTGGACGGGAATTCACAGCACACTCGGGATATCTTGAGACATCTGGGAACGCTTTAAAGAACACTTGGAAATACACTTCGATTGCACACCGCTCGTTTCTTTTGTTAATTCACTAGACACAATTCATATAAAGGAACTCCGGGAACTTCTATCAAAAGGAACACACTTTAACGATAGGAAAAGACGCACCACTGGAACTCATGAGAAATTTACGTTGTCTAAAGTTCTTTTATTTTTCTCGCCCACACGGCTGGCATTTTCTATTTATTTCTTTTTTCTCAAAAATTAATTTTAATAAAAAAGGATTCGGGCATTTAATTAATTAGCCAAATGCCGATCCCAGCGCGCTGCCACCAGTTTAATTATCTGTAACGTCGTGGTAATAAATTGAAGGTGTACGCTAAGCTAATTATTAAAGAATGCCTTATTATTGTGATCTAATCAAATGTTTATTTGAAGACAACATTCGAAAGATCATTGGATATAGAAAAAATATTCGTTACAAGGGTTCGTTTGATACAGCCAGCTATTCTGTTTTATATTGGTGTCTGCCTAGAGGTCCGCTCCTTGCTTCTTTTCCCAGTCACCCGTTGGGTACCGCCACAGGAGTCTCTCGTCGGTATCGATCCGGAGGCTCACGCCTTGTGCTTCCTTATTATATCCGTCCCTAACGTCTCGCAGGTCAATCGTCGGAGTTGATCGGGGTCCTCTTCTTCTTCCTTCGTCCACAGGCTTCTCTTTTTAGAATCTCTCGTTCGAGTCTGTCCGGGGTCTCTTCCTCCGTCCGCTGGGTTCAGTTCCGGGAATCTCTCGTGGGAGTCCATCAGGAGTCTTCTTTTATTTTTCCGTAGTCCACTATTTTAAACTCTAGGGGCGGGTTCACTCCACGCCCCTCATCAATCCCCATTGGCCGACATCAGGGTTTTGCACCCAGCACCAACGGTCTTGCACGTCATCCATTCGTGCAGAGATGACAAAATTCCGGTCCCTCTCAAAGGTTCCCGACGACAAGGGCCCAGCTGACATCTGGCACTTCAAACACCTCGTCGCCGACTGCAGAGGCGCCAGCATTCAAGACGTACAATCACTGCCCATGAATAGAAAATATTGCAGCGATGCCCGGCCCATAGTGTCCACCAGACACACCGTCGCCGACGGTCCAGCTGTCTGATACAACACAATTCCACCAAAGTCACGTGTGGTTACGTTTATGAATAGAGGTTGGATCCGTTCTTATGACTGACTCAAAAAAAAAGAATGTCTTAACAATCAGATCGACCTGGACAGCAATCCAATAAAAAAAACACTCAAAAATATGATAATAAGTAAATCCAAAATTCCATAACATTTTACACACTTTACAATAAAAATTTAAATTTCTGATTTTGGATTCTTTTCTTAATGTTACATCTCATCTTAAAAAACTTGAGTTTTAAGTGAATAAGTTAAATGCTAACATTTTACTAATATTACTATACTTTAAATCACACGTAACTACTGTACTAGACATCTATGTGCTTACACTTGGCTGAGAGACACAAGAGATTTTCAGTAACACATAAATTTTTGTTTCCACCATATACACACAATACAGTAATACAACAATATAGACACAAAAATACAATAAAAAGGTAAAACTAATTAATAGGAAACATTTAAATGACTGCTTAATCCAACTACATTTCCATGCAAATTTCTTCAATTAAATTAAATGATTTTTAAAATTACATTATGAAAATGACTGTAAATACAAATATTTGGAAATTTTTGGGCTGCACAACATTAATTTAAAGATAAATTTCCATCTTAGCACTTTGCACACTTTCTCACAATATTTATAACAAGTTTTTCCACAATTCATTATCTTTCCCACTACAACGTTGGGTAAAGTGGTAATTATGGCACTATCATTAAAAGACAATTAACCTCGTACTTCCTCAGCTCACGAAATGAACTCACTACATCTCTATTATGTACATGTAAGAAACTTTCCCGCTGCTCTAATTTACCTTTGGTCGGTATGAATTCCGATCTCACACTCCTCAAACCTTCTAATACCAAGTCTATTTGCTTTACACGATTTTAACAAATTTGCGCCAAGATGTCTGTATTAACCAATCGACGTAAAGCAAACTGCGGTAACCGTTCCAAAACCTGAGTAGTTAATTTACTTCCATAAGAAGATGCGCATACGATCTTAAACCTCCTTTTTCTAATGTAAATGCCAAATGGCATTACGTATGCGGCATACTTCTGATATCTCAGCATGAGTGAACGACGAAAGTACCACTTCCACAAATCCAGTACCGTGAGCCACGAGGCCGCGCTATTCATTTTTACATGACCTTCCATTTTTAACCAAAGATGAAACTCGGCTCGCGTCACCTGGTTCAAACGCGTATACTTAATACACGGGTACGGGTATCGGTTCACTTTTCTAAACTTAACAGCCAACAGTGTACGATTGAACTGCCCCATCTCGATTACACTCATATCCCTAGAATACCCAAACTCCTCTCCCAGAGTATTAATCAATCTCAGGTATATCCAAAAGGTTTTAATCTTAAACGGTTTTCCTCTTCTTAACTGGTTATCTCTCTGCATTAAAGAAATCGTCCCGGGACCTGGAGGAAACCTTTCTTTATTTCTATCAACCACCATTCGTAATAGTTAATTCTATCATGTGGTAATTTAAAGTTCAGTTGACTTTCCCTTATAATAAACCAAAAGTCAAAATACATACATCGCTTTACCGGATAGGGGAATTCGGTTTCTCTCTCTATTCCCTCCGAGCTATTTTCTGTAACAAATTTACAGATTCCGGCCCCTACGATACAGTTTTACTAAATTTACACGATAAATTGCACTACGATCCCTTTTTCTGGGTAAATCGTAATTAAATTCTGAACTTGTCATTTTACCAGCTTCTAACCAATTCTTATCAATACCCTTTGAATTGGGGGGAATCAAACGCATTGTTTATCTTCGACATCTGCATAGAACGTGTAAACTTCTTTCCCTTTCCTATGTTCCGCTTTTGTACTAGCCCTTGTAGGGTTTTGAAAACTTTTATGACCTACTGTTAGGCCCGCTCCCCTTTCAACTGGGAGTTGACTTGCCTCCTTTCAAAACTCTTAATTTCACAACTCAATGTTGCAGGGATAGTAAAACCCTTATCTACTATCAATTCTCCAGAACTTACTCCTATGTCCTCATGATTTATTACTGGCTGTGCAACCGTCATCACAGCTGTAACACTCTCCTTAACTGCCCTTGACCCCACCTTCCATTCACAATCACGAATTTCAAAAATATCGACTTCTTTCCCTTTCTCAAGTCTAGACAGTTTATCCTTCTCTTTTCCTACCCCTCTCACTTTGGACAAGGGATTAACACACTTGCGTTTCACCGGGAGGTCACAAATCTCAATTCTAACTTCAGAAGGCATGGCGGTTTTTTCACTTTATCAACATCCGGATTCTCACCGGCCTACACTTTTTAATCGGTTCACTAACTTCCATGGACCTATTTCCTGACAAATTACTCTCCTGTGCGCAATTCTCGACTTTATCTTCTACTTTTAGATGAGATTCCTGTTTTTGTAACTTATCCCGGCGTACAGCTCTCAATTTGTCGTAGTCTCCCACTACCCCCTTGCATATTATCTATGTTAGGATATGTAGGATTCATAATTAATGACTACTCAAATAATAAATCACTTATTTATTATTTCTTTAAGATAGAAATTCACAATTAATAATCAACTTTAAGAACAATAAATTATCATGGAGTATTATCAGAATTCAATTATGGACGACGGAATACTAACTGATATCACGAGGGGAATAACACGTACAATCAAACTACACATTTAAATCTAAACTACAAAAGTTACAGACCTGAAATCTTCTTCAGAAGGAACCTGGAAACTAGTAGAATTTATGAAGTGGCTATAATCTAGATATCTTCAATAACTTCTGAACCGCCTTAATGAATCTTTTTCAATAATCTTCTTTCCTCTATCCAATTTCACTTCATTAAACTAAACGCTTAAAAAACCTTCTTAGGCAACCACGTAGTTTACTTTTCAATCCCAAACACGGAGTTCTACTCTATCAAACCGCTTAGTCATCCTCATCTCTTCATTTCATTTCTCCCTTTTATATCTCTTTCGAACTCGCTAAACCCGAAACTATCTTATTTACATAAGTCACACTTTAAGCTCTCAGTGGGGATTGGTCAAAATAAATACAATTTAAAGTTTATAAGAGAAAGTTAGTGAAACGCGTAAGCACCCGTCACAACCCCCCTCCGAGAAAAAAAGCGTGACTTATTGAAGGTCTAAACGATCTGCAAGAATTCGCTTAATTTACCTAACATCTGAAAAACACTAAACCTGCATAAATATTTTAACTACTCTAGAATGCCTAAAAATACTGAACTTGTAAAAAGTTAACTCACGAACTTTATAATGCCTGAAAATACTAAACTTGTAGAAAGTTTTAACTCACGAACTTTAGAATGCCTGAAAACACTGAATTTGCAGCAAATTTTAACTCTCTAAGTTTAGAAACTTTAATTAAACTAGCACACAGAAATGACTACTCAAAAGGGTACTCCACTTCAATTTATTGTTCTTTCACAAGATTAGGTTCCCTACAGTGCATCCATTCGGCGAAGATCAGGGGAAAACCTTTCAAGGAAAAAACCCTGATCATGCACTTTACTTAAGTGCTAATAAATATAAAAATATTTTACAACATTATCTTCATACGACATCAACTTTCATCACATCACTATGTTCAGGGACTGCTGCCCTGAAAGGAAACCTTGTCAATTTTTTCTAAAACATGACATTAAATGCACATAACTTTTATACAACTTCCTTATTGAACATAAAATATGGCATACATTATATTATATATATATATATAGTTTAGTAACAAAATAACCCTTATCTGGTTTTCATTTTCAAAAATTCCCAATCAATCGCGCTGCGCTGTTAATGTTTTTTGTTAGTATTCCTAATTACGCCGCGCCCAGAAACCAGACATTACTTATACATCTTAATAATTACACACAAAATATATACATTTACATAGATATATTACAACAAACAATACAAGTAATCTCACATATAAAGCCACGTCTTTAATGTGTAGCAAAACAATTGAAATTCAACAAATGTTTTTCCACAATTTGAAAAAATTAAATACAAAAGTCTTCAACCGATATGAAAATGCACACAACTCAGTGACCCTTTTGTACGTTAACTTTACAAAAAATTAGACTAGCCCACATGGAAATACTCCGAACTGTCTGTCAGAGGAAAAATAAACAAATTAGAATTATACAACCTGACTAGTCTTTAGATCAATCTGCATAGGCTTTGTCTCCCACCATGGCTTCTGTGCTGGATGACCTTGTCCTAGAGTTGTCCACTCTGCGCTCCAACCTTCTGGTCTCCTCTTCCATCGAGTCCGTTGAAGTTGATATGCTCCTGCTGAGGCGTTGTTTTCTTCTGTGAGAACTGGAACTTGGCTGTTGTCCACTCGACGTCGGCTCCGAAGATTGTATGGACAGCTCTTTCCTGATGAGGTCTGTTGTACTTGAATCTGTGGGATGGTCCTGGAACTGCTCTTTCAGAACTATTTCTTCCACCTTTCTATACGTTTCCTGGAGGACGAGAGGACATTGACGAGGAAATCTTTCTTTTCTCGTGATCTACTTGGGCCTCTGGTCTCTTCTTTCGTACATTGTCATTCCAGGATTCAGGCCTTCCTCTTTTCTCTCTCTCAGTGTATAAAGGTCTCTTTTCCTGAAATTATACGTGCCATCCCCGAAGAAACAGTAGATTCTGTCCGTCCACGTTTTTTTCTCACTCTACTCCATCGCGTCTATTCGCAACTATATCTCTACTACCATTTACATTTCCTGATTCGATCCTTTACGACCACCCCTATCATACTCCGATTGCACCAATGACGACTGCGCATCATCTGACCTGATTGATGTCACTGCACCATGATCACTACTAGTGTTACTTTCCGACTCGGCAACACTGTTTCTCTTTGATGGTAAATTCTCACCTGATCACATAACCGTTATTCTTTTACCAAATTTTAATATTACTAAATTATTTTATTTTTACACTCAGAACTTTATATGCGCCTTCAAACTTTGGCATAAATTTACCTACTATTTTTTTACATTTTGAACTTAACGGGTGAGTTTGAACTAATACTAGATCACCAACTTTCACATTATTTTCCCCCTCTTTTATTATTAATTATTTCGAACACTTCTCTTGCTGGCGCTTTGTATGAATTCTAGCTTCCTCAAACAACCTTTCTATGTTCCCACAAACTAAATCTGATCCATCAGTTACCATAACTATTTCTGAAAAGGAGTGATTAAATCGACCTAAAAATAATTCCGCCGGTGTTTTACCCGTTGTCTCATGTACTGCTGTCCTAATTGCATAACCGAAACTCTTGCAGAAATTGATCCCAGTTAGTGTGATTATCCGCGACAAAACTCGAAATCATTTTTTAAAAGAGTGCGATTAACTCGTTCTGTTTGATTAGCTGTGGACGATATACCACAGTTTTAACGTGTTTTATGTGCAATCTGCGACACACTTGCTCGAAACTTCGGATATCATTTGGGGACCGTTGTCGGTGACTAATTTTACAGGAGCTCCATAACGCGCAATATAATTCTCAAAAAATGCTATTGGCAATTGCTTTAGCCGAAGCTTTCCTTAAGGGAACTATTTCAATCCATTTAGAAAATTATCGGTAATTACTAAAATAATCTATAGCGTTCTGGACTAGT
>BMAO01019842.1:0-23672 GCA_019973975.1 Trichonephila clavata | reverse complement strand
GAGTCATTACTTCCAAATCTAAAATTTTCCCAGTATCAATGGAAATAGCTGAGACGCAGCCATTAAGCGACATATGGCCTCTCCGCTGCCATGTGCAATCTACTGAAACACCACAAGTTGTACTTTTTTTTAAATTTCGCACTTCTGTTGATGCAGCTTTCATATTTCTTCAGAACAAAACTGTACTGCTTCCAGCAGTTAGAGTTCATGAGCTCTGAAGGTGTTTTTAGAAATGCAGGGCAAATTTAAAGTACATAGCAACTTCTTACCAGATGTGAATCCCCTGCCAATCAATCTCAATCCAAATACCAATAAAGTATTGAGAGTGAATTTTTATTTTCTTTACGGGTAGAAGTAAAGCCCGTCATGAATCCACAACTGCAAGACACACACAAGTTAGAGCAAAGGCCTTCCCTGGAATCTTCTGTTAGTTTCAATCCAGTTGCATAGCATTCCGGACAACACAGGATTGAAATAATTCCAATAAAGCTTGGAAATCAATAATTCGATTACCTGTAGAACCATGAAATATAGGTTCAGGCACATCAAAACTGTCATTAGTGCTCAATTTTGCTTCACTTGCAGACGACGCCTTGTTACTGTTTGGTGCTGACTTGGTAAATCTGTTTCCATAAAACCTTCTCTTTCTAGACACTTTTGATCTAGTTTTCGGCATTTTGAAATTATTAACAATGAAATAAAACGTTAAAATTAAATAAAACAAATGAATAAATTGTAAAAATATCAAAAATAATTAGTAATAAAGAAGAACGCTTTCGAATGAACAATGTAAACAAAGTATAGACGATAATAGTATTGCCATTCAATAAAACAAGCTTGAATTAAAAAAAAACAGTTGCCAGATGGAAAAAAAATATTATTAAATAAGTAAAGGATGCCTTGATCTGTATTTACAATAAGTAATGAATGTTTATCTTGCTTAAAAGTCACGAAAAAGGAGTTCAAACTATTTGTTTACATTTTATGTCTCTTTAAATACCCATTTCCGGTTTTGAAAATTCCATTTCCGGTTTACTAATTAAGCTATAACTTTGCTTCTAAATATCGTAGGAACTAAAATAAAGTATTTTTGGAATCTTAAATATATGGGCTATAATATAAAAAACATAAAAAAAAATTTCGAAAAATTTCACCAAACACATGATTTTAGGGTAGTCACATACCTTAAGCATCAGAGTTACGACCCTGAGTTCCCCAAATGGTCTTTTCTCTCTCCCAAGCGGTTTACAGTCTTGAAAAAAACACGAGTGATGCTCCCACGCAAAGGTTAGGCAATCTCTTCCTGATTCTCCTCTTTGCCAAACAAATCCTGCTTTACCAATATTACCTGCAGTTTAGGTCACAAATATGCATGTGTAAAAATTATAATCATAATAGAGTGGACTACAGCAAATTAACGAATGTTCGACACAACTTGGTAAACAGGACTTTTGAATAATTAAGCTGATTCTCCTCTTTGCCAAACAAAATCCTGCTTTACCAATATTACCTGCAGTTTAGGTCACAAATATGCATGTGTAAAAATTATTATCATAATAGAGTGGACTACAGCAAATTAACGAATGTTCGACACAACTTGGTAAACAGGACTTTTGAATAATTAAGCTGACCTCTTCAGTGCAGACGTGAATAGTTGAGATCAAAAGCAAATGAATTTCGACGTGAACATAACAATAAGAACGTATTAATAGTATATCATAATTAGTCGTGAGTAAAGTATTTAATTGAAATGTAAACAATTGAATTATAAAAAGAGTATTTTTTTTTTTAAAAAAATGGAATTTGTGTGTTAAATATTTTTTTTAAATTTAAATTTTGAGAACTTATTCTCAAAAGGAAGATGCACATTGCAGTAATTTTATCATACTAAAAATGTTGAAATCGTAATTATTTACATGTATAGTACTCGTAGTTTCTAAATAATTTTCTATTTACATACTTCGGGGTAGTGATCTTAAATGAGAAATTTTAGTTCAGTTATATTACGAAAACTCACATAAACTCGGATTAAGTGATTTCTCCCAAAGCAACATAAATATATTAATACGCTCTGAAACAAAAAAAAAATATCTGAAAATAATTGCTAACAGATGGCACCCACGTTTAAACAAAAAATTGTGTGTGTGTGTGTGGTGTGTGTGTGTGTGTGTGTGTGTGTGTGTGTGTGTGTGTGTGTGTGTGTGTGTGTGGTGTGTGTGTGTGTGTGTGTGTGTGTGTGTGTGTGTGTGTGTGTGTGTGTGTGCTTACTTTTCTCTCTCAGAAACTGTTCAAAATTAAGATTCAACATTTTAATAAGAATTCAGAGATTATAATTTCCGTTTATTTATATGAGCTCTTTATCTGTCATGAAAACTGGTAAGCAACTTCTGATTCGTCGTCATTTTTCTTCACGTAAACACTAAGCGCTTAAGCGATATATTTTATCGTTCGCAAAGTAATTCAAAAATACTTGTAATCATATAATTTGGCAGAAGGTTAAATTCATGTAGAAGCTAATACTTGTGTAGAGATAAAGCATAGATATTGAAAAGTAGAGAAACATGAACATAATTCTCTCTCATACATGTTATATTTTTAAACTATATATTGGGTGTAATGGAAAGTTTTGTCATTTTTTTTCTAAAGAAAAAACAAAATTATTTGTTCCCTTTTTATTTAAAATTTAACCTAAAATATAATGTTCTTTGTTAGTTACAACTGTCTGCCAGCGTTCTGACAGTTTATTTAATCCCCTGGAAAAGAATTCCTTTGTTTTGGAGACAAAGTATTCTCCCATTGCCATTTGGACACCTTCATAATTTATATATTCCTTTCCATGAAGGAAGTTTTGCAGCGACCTGAAGAGATGATAGTCAAATGGTGCAATGCCAGGAGTATATGGTGACTGAGGTAAAGTTTCCCAGCCCAACTCTGCTTTCTTTATGCGGTGTTTCTTGCCTAGTGTCTAGTGTTGTTGTCTAGTGTTGAATCGCACCCTTTCTCTTGGCCAAAGATGGACGCTTATGATGAATTACTTTGTTCAAAACATCAAGTTTCGAACCGTAACGACAGTTTCATTTTCTTTCAGCAACTCAAAGTGCACTATACTCCAGCTTGATCACTAAAAACACAACATAACCTTCTTCTGATGCAAGCCAGCTTTGGATGTAGATGGTAGTGTCTCCCCTTCTGTAAGCATATCCTTTTTTTTCTAACCACGTGTTCATACACTATCCACTTTTCATATCCAGTCACCAAAGGGTCCAAAAACGGCTCCCTTTTGTAATTAGCAAGATTTTAAGAACAAATCGAAATTCTGACCATTAAATTTGGACACAAAATCAAGCCTTTTAATGTAATCCAAGGCAGTAGTTTCAAGCTTGAACCTCACTTCTGGGGAGGTTAACATGGGACTTATCTTGATCATACTGCATAGCACTTCCTCATTGCCATCTGATAGATTTCCTGTGATCTGGGTTCATCTTTCAAAGAAAATTCACCCAAGCGAAATTTCACAAGCCCTCTTTGGCATTTTCGAGCTGTTAATGGTTCCTCTCCAAACACATCATACAAGTTTCTTTTTGCCTCCTTCGCGTTATTCGCTTTTTGAAACTCAAACAATATTTCAGAGCGCTTTTTCTTCACTCATGGTGACAGTTTAAAAAAAGTAACTAAAACGCGAAAAAAAGTGTTTATAAATCGTCTATAGTATACTAGTCTAACTGTTTAAACCAGTTTCAGTCGGATTCGAATTCTTTCTAATGATCGAAAACGCATAAAAGTGCACATGTTCAAAAACGACAAAAATTTCCCAAATACCCAATATTTCGATACAAAAGTTTCTAGGCTTTTTTTTAAAAAAATATAATTGCAAAGACAAAAATATGTAAAAAAAAGGAATCACAGCGTAACAATATTTTAATAAAAATACTATATAATAACTATACTACATAATAAAAAGTATATCCCCTGCCTCAAGTCTCCCGACCATTTTCCACAATAAATAGCTACAGAATGTAACTGCTGCTTTTTTTACTTAGCCTATTTTGTTTCAAAAAACACCTCGAAAATTATCCCTAAAAAAGAATTTCAGGTTTCTTAAACTTCTTCTTTCAAAGCACTACTGCCAATTGCCGGCTAAGGCTGTCTCAGTCAGCTAGACCATCTTGATCTATTTGTGTGTGTGTGATGCTATGTTCTTCCATTGGTTAACTCTCTAGTCCTTCAGCCACTTTTCTACCTTATCCCTCCATCCTTTTCACGGTTTTCCTCTTTCTTTCAGGAGTTCGAAAATTTATTTTCTTTAGAGGGTTCTCGTCTCTATATCGAAACTCATGTTCCAGCCACCTTATTTGGGAAGCCTTTATCACTTTCACTATGTTGGGTTCTCTGTATTTCGATTGAAGTTCGAGGTTGTATCACATTCTCCAGATTCCGTTTCCTCTGACTGCACCAAAATGTTTTTTTTTTAAATTTTTCTCTCGAAAGTCCTCAGATTCTCTTCGTCTTCTTTGTTAATTGTCCAGCATTCGCTGCCGTATAAAACATTGGTTTTACTAGAGTCTTGAGGTTTCTTAAAGTCTCTGGTGAAAAAAAAAACAATTTTAGAAAAAAAAATATCGAACTTAGTTGTTTTCTTAAGAAATCCAGATCGCACTGGAAAAATTAAGCCGAGTACTCGAAATGGTTAAATTCTAATAAAATGAAAGATGTTTTATAAAAACAAATCTAAAAAAATTATATGAGAAGTCATTAAATCTTTTTAGCGACTAATTATTTTTTTTTTTTATAATATGAAGAAATGTCGTAAACATTATTTTCCCTGCTTTGTAGACTGAAAATTTAAATAATTGTGCAACGAAATAAAACCTTTCAGAATTTTTAAATCAGGAGATAGTTCTTTAAAAAATATAATTCCATAAAAATGTTCTTAATTATATATTAGTTCCATACATTTCACGTGATAGTTTCCTATAATAAACTTTTTTTTGGTATCAAAAAAGTGCGCCAAAATTAAAAGAGAGAACTGATACACACTAATTCTTTAAGCGAACTAGCAAGGCTATTGGAATTTCGTCTATGTAGTGAAGCACGCAACCTGTGTGTTGTTTTTCCTGCAGCGGTAATCTCTTTGTAGGAAGATTTTTTTTCCTTGGCAAAATTTACAGCGTGAATAAGGTTATGGCAACTGTAGAAAATGTGACCAGGGTTACCAGATTGGTGACTTTATTGCCCTTGAAGACAAATTTGGCGAAAAATACGATACCGCCAAGGACTCATCGAGAAGTCTCCTCGATAGACCCTTCTAGAAATTTCCATGAGGCTATGTAAAGGGCCTTTGAAACAAAGGTCGATTCAGTTCAAAAGAGAGTCAGTCGAGACCAGAATCTCACTTTCCGTTGTTTGCAATAAAAGAGAGATTTTGTCCGTCTGAGTTCCTGCAAAGGAAGCTGCTGTTCTAGAGAACCGTTTCTGGAACATTGTAAAACTTGCTTGTCTTGAGTTCGTTATGCATTATTGTAAATAATGTGCTATAATATTTTTTGCGTATATTCATCGGTTTGTCTACGTGTAGTCATTTGCTTGTTCTCGTGCTTAATAAATCTGTTATTATTGAAATAATAAAAAAAGATGCTGAATAACAATACAAATTTATAACAGTACTTTATTAGATAAACCAAATTCTCGAAACGCGCTAAATATATCAAACCTCCCTACTTTCTATGACGCTAAATGTTGAACATAAAATAAAATAAAACAACAGAAAGCGATTATTACATAAGCAAAATGTCCAAGCATCCAATGTCTTTCAGGTATTCGACTACTTGCGACAACTTTTTTTTAAAAAAAGGAGATATGGGGATTTTTTTTCGTGTGGTTTTTAGATTTGTTTAGAACACTTTAAGAAAAATATGCTAAAAATAAAAAGAAATTATTATTACTAAAATAGGAAAAAATGGGTAAAAATTTTATAAAATAACATAAACGGGGTCGAATCTGTATCAAAAGTTTATGAACAATTTTTTAATTCTGATGTGTTGCTATGTCATTTATTTTTGAAATGACCTTTAGGATAAGAGATATTTTAACTTTTGTAATGCCGGGCGGTTCTTGCTTCCATCTGAAACCCCTTGTCTACCCGCTGTCCCGGCAAGGTGTGTGGGAGAAACTGAATAATCAACAGACATGATTTCACACTAACTATTTTATTGTTACCAAAATATCAATCAGACACAATAACAATCTAATTAAGATAAATAATCAAATAGTAGAGCGCGGAGGTAAGATTCAATAACACGGGGATAATACTACGGACCCTCAACTGTTTCTACGATAGCTTAAACACGCTCAATATAAACTGCGTCGCACACTAATAAGATAACTTGTAATTAAACAAGGCTCACGATACCTGTACTTTTATGAAGCGGATCCTAAACTTGAATATTACAGGAGATCTTTATCTGGATTTAATCCCTGCCGTTGGATCCACTCTCCGTAATTCTTTTCATGGACAAACTCCAAAATCTCTTAATAATTCCACGATCCTTCAATCTTCAACTAACAAACTAATTCGCCAACTAACTAAACTCACTTGCCAACTCTTTGCTCACTCCAACCTGCCAACTCTCAAACTCGCGAAAACAGAATTTATATAATATACTTCATTTGCATAATCACGCTTTCTTACTCGGTGAAAGTTGGTTGAAATAAATATTTTCCTAAAAGTGTCATGAAGGGATTAGTAGAACGGCGTATAGATCCATCACACTTTTACAAAAACTAGAGCACTTTATCTTAGTTGTTATGTGAAATTGCTTAAAAAACAGTGATTATATTAACTTAAGGGACTATAAATTTTGCAATAAAGCAGGGATTGATAAATCTGAAGGTTAAAACACTTCTATTGTTATACAGAACATACACAAAAAATTTCAGTTAATTATTTTCAAAACTGTTTTAGTAAACGCTGTCCCCGTTTGAGCATTTAAAAAACACACACATTTCGAGTAAAACGTATTTTAAATTGTGATATGTTACTTAAAGTAATGGCATCCGATTTTAGTAAAACACTTGCAGTTTTTGCTCTAGTGAACGGAAAATAATAAACTTGGTAGTTTTATAAAGCTTATAAGATAGTCTATAAAATAAAATATGAAGCAAATTTGTCAATTTTTCGAAACGTTCACAATTTTAGGGTAGTCGGATACCTTAATAAGGTAGCTAATTCTTTAACTAGATAAAACCTGACAAATAAACTAGATAAATTGGCCTATACAGAGATAGAGAAGACGTGTCATGTGTGTTTCCTTTATTATTCCAATAAGTAACACTAGAAATAAGGGTGTACTGTATTTTTCCAAAAATAATCTCGTTGATAGCAGAGGCTAAAAGTGATAAACAAAAAACAAAAATAAAATAAATGGAATGTTTCCGTTAGTTTTATTTCTTCCCATGGAAATCTTGTGATGGACGACAGTTTGCAAAGAACCATTCCCGGAGGATCGTAAAAAAGTAGGATTTGGTGGAATGGGGTATTAGAAAATAGCTGTGAAATCACCAGGGATCGCTTCTGTCCATTGAAAGCATTAAAGATCAGATTCATGGAGCCGTGGTGTTTACGATGGATATTAGCGAAAATCTAGAGCTGTGATTAAGAGGAAAAACGTTTCATGGGGTTAATGTACTGAAAGGAGCAGTAATATATTATCGCCAGAATAAGTTAAATACTTTAATGCAGACATTCCAAACTCATTTCCAGGTCACTTTCTAACAAGTAAAAGTCACGTGGAGTTGATCTACGTGAAGTTGCACAGTGGCACATTTTTTCCTTAATTCTTCAAATTTGTTGTAGAAGTTAGGTAATTTCTCTTTAAATACTAGGCATTGTTTTTTTAATTTGTAATAATAGTGTTGATCAGGACAGATCACGGTTACATGGAGAAGAAAGTCACTATTTTAATAAAAACCTGCCTATGAGAAAATGATGTTCTAAGGCAGTGATTCTCAACAACTGTGCCACGGCATTTTTGTGTGTCACCAAATTCTTAAAGTATGCCTCCAAATTTTATAAATGTACATAGTAAAAATTATTATGATTTTTTTTATTACGAGTAAAGTTTAAATTAAAGAAAAGTACTTATATTTATATGAATATGTTAAAATTATTATTGGGTTGATGCATAATTATCCGGCGTTTTTTCAACAAATTTTATTTAACAAAATCAATAACAATATCTGACAAAAACATGTTTAAACGATTATTCGAGAGTGTAGTCATCGTCTACTTCAATTACTGCTTTTCATTTGCTTGGCAGACGGTCGATTCCGCCAGCGAAGAAGACACGATTGTTAGAGGCGATCTACACACGCTTTGACATCGGCCACCAAGTCATCCGATCGTCGATCCCGAGCCTGATCGTTGAAATCCGATGGCTGACCTCTTCCTGGCTTATCCACCAAGCTGGTATCACCTGATTTGAAACGGGCAAACCACTCCCTACACTGACTTTCGCTGATTGTTCTTTTGCCAAAAAGTTCGTTGAGATCGCGAAATGACTGTGCTGCTTTCCATCCTTTCTCGAAGTGCTAGAGCATAATATGGCGAATATGATTATGGTTTTCGACACGCCTTTTCTAAGACAATAGAGAAGATTATTTTTATACAAAAATAATGAGCAAAACTCTACTTTTCACTAATAAAAAATCCGCTGATATAAACGCCGGATAATTATGCATCAACCCAATAAATAATATAATTTAAAAAGAAAAGGAAATGAAAGAATTATTCATGGAAATGTAAGAATTATTCATTATTTTCCAAATTTAGATATAAAAAATTTGATTGGGATTCGTAATCCATTTGTGATAACGAATACTTCTGTATTTGAATTAACTTTGAATGAAGAGGAAGAACTCATTTCGCTTTCTAATAATCAAAACTAATTTTAAAATATTCGGAAGAATCAATTAATTCATTTTGGATTAACATTAGATGCGATTATCCCATGGTAGCCAAAAAAGCTTTAAAAAATATTATTAAAATTTTCTACATCTTATTTGTGTGAATTCGAATTTTCAGTATTAACCAACATAAAAACGAAAAAAAAAATCGAGACTGTTAAATGTAGAAGACGTATGAGTGTAGCATTGTCATTGTTACGGCCAAATATAAATGAAATTATCAGAAAACATCAAGCTCAAATTTCTCATTAAAAGTATACTTATTATTCATTTGTAATTAATTCCTTAATAAACGTACTGTTGCTTTTGTAGTACATATATTATTTTATTTTACACATTCCAATATTAATATCATAAACTATTTTACACAGTGTATTATAGATAAGTAAACAACTTTTAAACTTATCTTTTTCTTTGTATGCCGCCGAATTTTGAAATCGTTAAAAGTGTGCCGCGATAAAAATAAAAGGTTAAAAATCACTGTTCTAAGGCATAAAGATAAGGAGAAAAATTATTTTTTTTTAAATTTCAAAATTTGATATTGTTGTATAGGGGTTGAATTTTTAAAAAAAGTGGAAAAGGATTTGATTTTGATTACATGGTTTTAGATTTTTAAAATAAATTTATTCTTCTATAGTATAAATAACCAGAAACGTTGGTTATTGCGAAGTGAGTACTGAGTAGGGAGTACTACAACGATCACCCAATTCTTTTTTTTTACACAGAAGACACGTTCCTTAGAAAACCATTAAAAAAAATCGTGTGAAGAAATACATGCGACACATGTTAAATTTGCGGGTATGTTCTACAACATTAAAAAATCATGTAAGACGAAGAAACTCTAAATATATATATATACACTGCTGCCCCCCCCCCCATAAATGCAACACCAAGAAAAACAAGAGATAGCAAAATAAAATTTATTTTGTAGATAACATGCTGACCAAGTATCAAATGATTAAATTTATAGACTTCTGTGAAGTGTGGTTCTTGCCAGAATCAGTAGCCAGAATAGCCGCCACTGTTGGAGATCACCGCTGCCAAACGCCTCGGCATTGATTCAAAGACACTTTAGATGTGTTCTTGGGGTACAGAAGATCAAGCAGCTTCCACACGTTGCCAAAGTTGATCTGGTGTAGCAGCTGGGGGCGTAATCTGGGTCAATCGTTGAGCAACCATGGACCACATGTTTTCGATTGGCGAAAGATTCGGAGAGCGAACCGGCCAGGGATGCAATTCAATCCGGTGATTGACGAAGAACATATGGACAATGCGTGTCACGTGTAGTAGCGCATTATTCTGTTGAAATATGGCTGTGGCCAACCCTGAAGGTAAGGAAGGACAACTGGCTCCAACACCTCGGAGATGTAGCGCTGGCTGTTTTAAGTACCGGCAAGGCATATTAGAAGAGTGTGAGAGTGATATCCAATATCGCCCCATACCCTAAAACCCGGTGCAGGACCAGTGTGGTGATGCATAACGCAGCTGTTCAGCATCCTCTCTCCACGGTGTCTCCCGACTCGAATTTGACCATCGTGGTGTTGCAGACAGATGCGTGACTCGTCAGTAAAGACAACTTCATTCCATTCTGCCGCCCACATCCTTCTTTCATCGCATCATTGGCGGCGGAGACGTCTGTGGTTCTGCACCAAGTGTAAACCAAGCAATGGACGTCTTGCGGACAGACCACTCTGCTGTAAACGGCGTCGAATGGTACGCGCAGACACCGAATGATGCGTTACAGACTCAATGTGCTGTGCTATGGTTCGTGATGTGACTGAGCGATCCGTCACTGCCATGCGCACAATTTCCCGGTCCTCACGTGAAGTGGTGCACTGAGGTGGATGCGATCGACCACGCCGGTCCGTCATACCCTCCTGCATCCAACGGTCGCATATCCGCATTACAGTTGTTTGGTTTCGTCCAACACAACTACCGATTTCCCTGAAAGATAATCCACAATCTCGGTAGGCCACTATCATTCCTCTGTCGAACTCGGATACTTGATCAAAAGCTGATCGCGGTTTTTTACGAGACATAACTGATCGTTTTTTGAAAAAACCACAAGAAAAACATAATTGCCGAGCTTGAAATCGTAGAAATCTCTCAAGCCTTAAATAGCGCTTTGAGGTGGCTCCACAGGCGTGAACTGAAATTCTAATAATTTGCATACCTCACCTCCGCTAATGCATGTTGTAAATTTCATGTTATTTGCGTGCTTCCTTCAGGGTGTTGCATTTACGGTGGCCAGCAGTGTATATTCTCAAATAACATTGTAAAAAGGAAAGAATGAAATCCATGCTACATATTTATAAAACAAAAACATTTCATTTTTATTATAAAATTTTTAAAAAATTGAAATTAGTGTTTAGTGAAATTTTATTTTATAAGTACATTCAACATATATATATTCAAATTAATATATTAGTAGTATTAGCATGAAAAAAAATGGTTAAAATGAAAAATTAGCCAGTATATAAATTTTCAAATGCTTAAATATTTTGTATTTGGAAAAATTCTCCTCTTAGGTAAAATGCTGCTTAAAACGAGGAAAAATATTCTTTATAGCGAAAGATACTTGAAAAATTGATGTGCATTCAACATTTTACTAGGTGTGACACAAAAAAACGAGACTGCGATCCAGTAAATTATCGTACTTTCAGAATCAGTTTCCGTGACATACCAGCATTTACACATTGCTGTTTTCGATGCTGCCATTGCTGGTAACAGTTCTGGGACGAGTTTTTTGAAGGTCCATTAGGAGATTCCTCGTTTTTGCCTGATCCTCTTCAAATGAGGTAAATGGGTTCTCTCTCAGCAAGATTTAAGTGTAGGAAATAAAAATGTCACATGTGTGGAGCCAAGTCAGTTGAATAAGAAGGATGCCCCATCGCAGTAATGTTTTTGCTGGTCATAAACTGCTTGACAGATAAGGTCGTGTGAGTGGGTGCATTGTCTTAGTGTAACAGCTTGGTCCATCATTCCACAACTGTTGCCTTTTTTCCCAATTTTTTCACGATTTCTTTTTAGTACTTCAATGCATTACTGTTGATTAACAGTACACTGGTGTGCAAAAATAAGGACGAAGTCGAAAAATTAGCATATCAGCTGAACGAAGAGGCAGAGCGGACAGAAAGACAAATCAGGAGATTAAGTGAGGTGATGTACGGTAGCACATGCGCAGATATGCAGGTAGACGTAATGGGGGAGTGTCTGAGTAGTAAAGCATGTTGTCGGTGTAAGATTAGTATTTCTGGCAAAGAGATTGCACACCGTATAGCAGTTAAAATCACACCGAGTTGCTGCCTCAGCGAGAAATGGCAAATAATCAATCTGTTAGACGACATCTGGGTGCTTTTACCCGAGGTCGAATCATTGGGAAGTTGGAGGAAGGTCGCAGTGTGACAAGTGTGGCTGCAGAGTTCGGAATTGCTCACACCATCGTTTCACGACTTTGGAGACAATATCAAACTACAGGAACAGCTATCCGGGGGTTCAGTAGTGGTCGTCCACGAGGAACCACACCCACAGATGACCGGTATATTGCCTTACAGGCCAGAAGAAACAGGCGGCAGACAGCGGGAGAAATCGCTAGACACACGACACAGGCGACTGGACGACCGATATCGCGTTTTACCGTGGCCAGAAGACTGCACGGTGGTGGTCTGTTTGCACAACGCCCTGTACGGTGTGTACCTCTAACGCCTGCCCATCGAAGAAGACGTTTTCTGTGGTGCCGGGAACACCGGAATTGGAGACAATGAATGGGGACGAGTACTCTTTACAGATGAGAGCAGATTCAGTCTGAGTAGCGATTCTCATCGCATACTCATCTGGAGAGAGCGGGGAAGCCGCAATCATCCCTCGAACATCATTGAAAGGGACAGGTATGGAGGTGGCGGTGTTCTCGTTTGGGGACGCATCATGCTTGGTAGTCGTACAGACCTTCACATCTTCGACGCAGGTTCAGTCAACGGGACCCGTTATTGTAACGAGATTCTTCTTCCATATGTGCGTCTTTTTAGAGGCGCTATGGGTCCGCAGTTCCTTTTCATGGACGACAATGCACCCTGTCATCGCACAGTAGCTGCCGAACAGCTCTTAGAGAGTGAGGATATTGAACGTATGGATTGGCCGGCACGATCTCCGGATCTCAATCCCATCGAACATGTACGGATTTTCTAGGCAGACGCTTGCAGCTCGTACCTTACCACCAGTAACGATTCCGGAGCTTCGATTGGCGCTGCAAGACGAATGGGCGCAGCAATGCCTCAACAACTCATTGACACTCTCATTCTCAGCATGGGCAGACGCTGTGAAACCTGTCTAGCACTCAGGGAGATCATATCCCCTACTAAAGACCGGTTATTTCTTGCTGGACACCCATCACAGGGATGTTTCGGCCTTCAGTCGCATTGCGCTCCATGCAACTTTTTCAATAAAGCTTCTTTTTATCCCTCTGATTTCTCTTTTAGTAAGTGTTGCTTACATTACTCATGTCCTTACGTATTGGGGATCGTACGGTATTAAATGTGTTGATTTGGAATGCTTTTGTACAAAGTTATATTGAAAAAACCGTCTCGTCCTTAATTTTTGCACACCAGTGTATGACCACTGGGAACTCACTCAGTCTTTACAACTCCATTAATGTGGAAGAATACAGATGACATGGCCTTGAATTTTAATTTTGCATGCGTGCCTTTTTGGGTCTTGGGAATCCTGGAGACTTCCACTGCATTAACTTCTAGCGGCATACGTAAAATTCCATATCTCATCTCATGTTACGACAGATTCTAGCAAATTTGGCTCGTTTTCACAATGCGTACTTACTTGTTCACACACACTTCTTTTGGGTCATCAATCAGAGTTTTTGGTACAACCTTCGCACAAATCTTCCTCTTGTGTAATTTGTCAGTTAAAATGCGGTGAACAGCTTCCCTATCCATGTTAACCAACTCCACCCCACTACACAAACACTTAATCTTCGGGCACCTTGGATCACATGTGGGATGATGTCACCAAAACAGTTGCTGCCACCTGCGCTCTTTTTTCAAGCTACATACTTAGTCTCGTTTTTTTTTCGTGTGTGTCATACCTCGTATATCATTTAATACGTTGTCCAAATAATATGCTTAACAGATTCTATAACAAGAAATACAATCAGTTCCCTAGAGATTGATCAAACGCAATCCGTTTCAGAATAGCTTTCGGAATATCTTAAACTGTCATTTCCAGACAAATACATGTCTAGAAACTGGAAATGTTAGTCAATGATCAAACTAAAATCTTAACAAGGCAACGACTTATAATGAAGGATCGGTATTAACACAAATATCTAATATGAACCCTACTTTATTGCAAAATCTTCAGCCTGCGCCTGGCACCAAAGTTTAAGGACGGCCTCAAAACCCGTGCTGTTCTCTCTGGCTAAATTTTCCCCACGCGTGGGGCTGCTTAGGACAGTCGCAATTTTCCTATTTAAGCCTAAAAACCAATAAAAATTAAATAAGCATTAAAAATAATAAAAAGTAACGAACTTTAATACAAAAATTAAACTTTAAAAATTGATATATAATAAAATATATGATAAATAAATACACTGAGGGATGTCCTATGGATTTTATTATATATAAGTTCTAAATCCATTACTAATAAAAGGTTACATACCCAAAAAAGCACCTGAAAATGCATAGATTACGCTCAAATCAAAGAACAACCAATGAGTTATTTTAGAATCAGGGATCTAAATGCAAATTCAAAGCTTAAAAAGTTAAGGCCGATCGGTAGCGTTATTAATAAATATGAAAATTATATTTACTAAAATAATTACAAAAATAGTATTATGAAGTAAAAAACTAAAATATATATATATAGGAATAAATTATTAAGAATATTTTTGTAATTGTCTGTACTGTAATAACAATATGCTGATAAAAATTTGTATTGATACATATTACTGTATGAGCCACAGAGAATCGCCGTTGATGATTTGAAAAGGGAAGTAATTAAGTGTAGAAAAAAATTTAATTCAACTGTGAATATTTATATTATATTTACTACTAAAAGAATCCTACTGATGTAAAAAGATTATATGTATATATAATTATAATTTCTAAGAAAAACGATCTGAGCTGTGGTCAGTTGATAGTTAAAACTCACACGATCTGAGGTATATATTTGACAGTTGAAAGAGCAGCTGGTATATCGATGTGATTTTCCGGCTCAAAATATTGACCCAACTGTCTAAAGCCGATTCCTTATTGTAGAACTTACTGCTGATAGACCTATAATTTATGTTTCGTTTACGATACTCTCCAAAAAATAATGGTACAAAAGCATCTTATTTAGGCAAAAAAAGGCATGAAGAAATTTCACTCATGAGTCTCGAATTAGTTTTCAAATCCACAGTAGACAGCTTAACCTCTTAACTAGTTTGCACCGTACGGCCTACCGTAAGCTGGCCACAACATATTTGTCCATACTCTGCACAGACACTGATATTGTCTTCTTTCTATATATTTACATATTTTTAATTTTAATAGCGAGATTATGAGTGGCAACGTGTGTGGGTTTTTTTAAGTGATGTAGAGTTTGTCCATGGTACTGAAATACTTCTCATCCGGGATATTCTTTGTGTTGAAGACGGGAATTTTTCATTGTAGGCAGGAATTTAGATTCTGGAAAATATTCTATAAAGAACAGGGATTGGCAAGGAAATGTTTAATTTGTTGGCTTGAGAAGAAATGAAAATGGTAAGATAATCCAAAAAAGTAGATATTCGCTCTTTCCCTATTGCAATGTAAGACGTGGTATTGCACCATGCTTACGCACATATACATACAGGACCCTCAACCGTTTGAAAAAGAGGTACGAATATGAAATGTTTTGTAAGTTTGAGAGAAGTTCTCTTTTAAGACACATGGAAACATTCTTTATGCAGGGTGTACTTTTGAAAAGCAAATATTTAGGGTTTTTTGTGTTCCTCAATGATAAAATAATAAAAAAAGGGAAAACTTTAAAATTAAAATAAAGTTCTTCCATTTCTCATTCTGTCAAGTATCCTGCTTAGGTACATGCAGTGCAAAATGTGCCTTTTTTTTTAACATTTTGGGCACACAAAAAAAAAGACCGCTTAAAGCAGTGCTTTTCAAACTTCCAATATTTGCGACCAAATATTCAAACATAATTTTCATCACGCCCCCTTCATACAGTAACAATGTATTGAATTCAATAATATTAGACTTTGACGCTAAAGCTACAATACGACTTTAACCTTTTAAGTGCCCCGACGTTTTAAGTCAGCATACCATCTCTTAACAGCTGTTTGCGATGGAGCAGAGTACGGATAACATTTATCAAGCCATTGTTTTGCTTTAACGGTGTTTCTTCTCATCAGAAAGTAGTGTTTAATTAGCACACGAAATTTTTTTTTATCTACGGTTTCCAAACAGTTGCCACCAAAAACCACTGTAACTTTATAACTAAACAAGATATTATCTCGAAATTTTGACACGTGCCGTTTGAAAGTTAGTACTACTAGGTTAGGCTTAGAAAAGTTAGAAGGTAGTGCCATCTATATGTTAGGCTCGGGACTTATTGAGTGATGTGTTATGTTCATTCAAAATCAGAATACTCCTTAACTTAAAACTAGTCATTTTAAATAGTTTGATAAGATTAGAACAGTAAGATCGGTAAAAATGTTTTATTCGTAAAATAAAGAAGCAAAAGCTTTTTAATTTAAGTTGAGCTATCTGTGAACATAAAATGTATCATTTGTAATATTTCTCATGATCATGTCTTTTGATCTTTTTTAGACCTTTTTCCTTATCTTTGACAGGCAAAGATTAGCAACAATGTATCAATGAATCCTTTTGATTTTTTTTTGTTACTAGAGTTGTTATCATGAGAGAAATGAAAGCTGATGTAGAGACGTTAGCGCATTCTAAGAAAAATCTTGGCGTAACATTTTTGTAGAGAGAGAGAGAGAATTAAAAGTTAAGCATAATTTCTAATTAGAAAATTTTTGCACATAAATGTTGGCAGAATATCTTGAATTCAAGAGAAGTGTTTTATAATATTCTAAGAAAGAAGGCTCATTAAAACTGTTACTTACAAAAATAAATCGAAGCCATTTCATTCAGAGATGGAAGGAATAATATATCTTTTAATCGAGATTCATTAGAAAAATTAATTCAATGAATTAATTCAAAGGTATGTTTCCAAATAAATTTAATTTCTTTTTATTACTTGTCTCCAAAGTTAAAAAAAAAACATATGAGTATAACTACCATCATTAATGATAAAAGTGAAAAAAAATTATGTTACCGTTTTTCAAGTAAAATATTTTATTAATCAGCATTGATACATATAATTGAATATTAATTAAATAGATTACTAATTTAATGCCACCTAGTTTGATTATTATTTAGGTTTAAAAATAATTTTTACAAAAAAAAAAATACTATCATGTACAAAGAGGAATTCTTTTTACCGTTTGAAATGTTTTACACACAATTATAACACTCATTCATACATACCAGTTTATTAGAATTAAAAATAAGATTTATACATTAATAGACAAAAAAATTAGCGCACCAAGAAATAATTGCGGGATCTTAACAAAACTTGGCATGAAGGTACATGGTGCGGCGATATGCAAATGATTAGAAATGCAGCATGATTGCGCATTACGTATAGCCAGTAGAGGGCGTTTAACGTCGTTCTCGGTGGAGTGTAAAACAGCTAACCAAAGCTTGTTTGAGTGTGCTGAATTGTTTACAAAAAAAGAGCTGAGGTAGACATGCCATTACTCCGTTTTCTAAAACCACATGAGCAGCTGTCACAGTATGAAACAGGGAGAATCATCGGCGTGATGCAAGCTGGGTGGACAGCTAAGCGAGTGGTTCGTCAATTAGGCCACTCTGATAGTGTTGTGAGGAAGTGTTGGGACCAGTGGACCCGAGAGATGTCATTTACACGAAGACCAGGTTCAGGACATCCTCGAACGACCAGGCTCAAGCCACCCCCGACAGCCCGGGCTCAAGCCGCCCTCGACAGACCAGTCGTCGAGAAGACTGCCACATTGTAAGAAATGCACGTGTACAGCCAACTGCTTCATCGGCCGCCATCTAGGCACAGGTAGCACCTTCATTACGAGCCCCTGTGTCTTCTCGAACCATACGAAGGCACCTGGCTGAAGGACATTTGGAATCGCGGTGCCCATTACGTGTGCTGCCCTTGACGCCCACCCATCGACGCCTCCGCTTGGAGGGGTGCCACGCATGTAGAAACTGGACTGCAGAGGAATGGAACCAGGTTGTCTTTAGCGACGAATCCAGATTCAAACTAAGCAGTGATGACAATCATGTTCGTGTGTGGAGACCCCATGGATAACGCCTCAATCCTGCCTTTGCTTTACAGAGACTCATCGCTCCCACAACTGGTGTGATGGTATGGGGTGTCATTGTCTACAATACACGGTCACCCCTAGTATTGATCCATGGCACCATGACAACCCACCGGCATGTCCATAACATCCTGCAACCACGTGTGTTGCCACTCATGCAACGGCTCCCGGGAGCCATTTTTCAACAAAACAATGCTCTGCCTCACACGGCAAGGATGTCACAAGACTGTCTCCGCACTGTTACTACCCTTCCTTGGCCTGGCTGATCCCCAGATTTGTCTCCAATCAAGATTATCTGGGATCCTTTGGAACGGCGAGTTGGGCATCCCTCGAGCTTGAACGAACTTGAGGCAAGGGTACAGCAAATACAGAATGAAATGTCTCAAGATATCATACAGAACTTGTATGCCTCAATGCCCGATCGTATCGCATCGTGCATTCGCGCTAGAGGGGTTTCAACAGGGTATTAAATCCTCCATTCTTTTGCCTTTTTCTCTGAAATAAATGATCCTTTTTCTTTGAATTTCTAATCATTTACTTCTATCAAAGTAGTCATTACGTATGTAAAATTTCGTTTCGTTTTGACGACTCCTTCTTGGTGCGCTAATTTTTTTGTCCATGAGTGCACATTATCTTTTTTCCCACTTTTTCCAAAAGTAAAAGAGAAAGAAATGTTCTTTCAATGTTTTCGGAACTGGCTAGACATTGTTGAATAAATGATGAAGGTTTACAAATCATTGACTTTCTGTGCTGTACTGTCTACCAAACCATGACGTATAGGTCTTGACTTTTAGTAGTACACATAATCGTCTTTAGCAGTCAATAAAAGATCTGATGGTATACGAAATGCTTTTATCGTAAATAATTCCTAACTCTATTTCTATCGAATTTCAGCAAAGAGTATGATTTCCCTATACTGAAAATAATGTCATATATGTATGCACATATGAAAATACCAACCTAAAATAAGTAAGACTTAATGCTTCCTTCCATATCACTTTTTTTAGAAAATACTGCATATATATTTAGCAGCTACTTTATTTTTTATGTATTATAGGAAGGTAATTTTTTTAACTGGCAAGATGTACAGAAAACAATCAAATCTATTTCGTATAAATCTTTGTATACTGTTTTCGCAGTTTATTATAATGAGGATAAATATTATTGTCACTTGTTTCAGAAATTAACTTCAGCAAGTTTTGCGAGCGTGTGCACTAGCCTCCAAAAGTTTCAGATACAACATGTTTTTCGCAGCTCATCTTTAAAAGATTGTAGTGACAATAGAATTCCTAGTCCATGTGAATGAGGATGGATTTTAAGAAAATGTGTACGGAAGAATCGATAGTCATTATCTTTTTTTTATATATAAAGAAATAGAAATATATTTTTATATATACGAGTGGGAATAAGTGCAAAAATTGAGTTTTCGCAGCTTCGTGTGTATGATTTGTGCATGGTTGTTAATCTTTAATAGTGGTTAATAATTTCACTAAAAATGTCCGAGAAAATCTAGTAATGAGTAGAAGTTATTTACCAATTCATTATGGTTGCGGGCAGTCAGATGAACGAAAATGGTGTAGTTATAAGCAAATTTTGATAGACGTTGCAAAGTGTCTCAAAGTGTGGTCTATTTACTATAGGAAAAATTTAAATCCGAAGATCCTGTGCTATAAAACATTCCAGAATGACCATGAGTTACATCACCTATGGAAGACTGTTTTCTAGCTCCGTCGTCCCCAAGTAGGACAAGCACTACTCTCATTGCAAATCATTTTGTATAATTTATAACAAGAATCTCCTCTATTTCGACGTGAAAATTCCTTCATAATTCAGATCTCTATGTAAGAGGACAAGTTGAATGCTTCTCTCTGAACCAACGGCAGGTATTTGCATTTTATGTTGGGCAACTGAACACTTTTCCTAGGACAAACAGCAATGGGCATCAGTTCTCTTCAGATACTTGTTCAGGTTCACATTGGATAGCAAATTAAGAAGTCTGCAGATCAGAAAGAAACAACACAACTAATACAACCAATCCAACACAGTTGAAAGACACAGTTACAGACGTTTTAGAATTATAGTTTAAGTAAGGATAATTCTCGGTGTTCTCTTGGGCCTATATTTTTTCCATGGTGAAACTCTGACCGGTGTGAGATATCGGGTGAGATTCTAGATCGACATCCATATATCACTGCTCTATGTAATAAATTTCTTTTGACAGATGATATTAAACGTTCTCCTCAAGCTATGCTTATTAAGGAATATCTTGAGGGTCATGTTTTGTACCACATGTAATGGCCAATTCAATTTCAGACCTGAATCCGATACAGAATGTTTGCATCTACCTTAGATACTTCGCACTACTACCTTTGCATCTATATTAGATACTTAGAGGATTTAATTCTGTATCCAAGGTCCGTACATGAACTAGAACAAGGGTTACTCCACGTCTCCTTTTCCCTTCTCATTTTGATGTCCAACAACTTAATTGGCAAAATGTAATGTCGATGACACTAATGCATTGTAGTAAGAGGTGGACATTTTCTTCATTAGAACCCCTCTTTGTAATGTTTCTATGACGTCATTCTACATAAAACAGAAGAATGTTAATTTCTTTAAGAATGGACATTTTGCTAACAATGTTTTTGTTGTTTTAAATTTTGTTTGTGTTAAACTAATGCAAGTTCGTCGCATTAGTTTATAAAAAGATGTGTAGAGTGTCGCATTTAATAAAAAAAATTGTTAAGTGCATAAGTTATCCAATGTCTTCTTCTTACGGGAGTTTATTTTTAAATTAAGCCCCAAAAACTGATTCTCTCTCTATCTCAACTTTTGGTGGATCAGTTTTTGGAAACCAATGTGCGTGTATATGCAGAGAGATAGAGAGAGAAAGATGAATATATTATATTAAAAAATAAATATCAAATTATTAAATCAAAACTTACATTTGCCCGTTAAGTACAGTATTTACAATTCAATATAGCATGAATAGCCAAATTTTTTAGAAGAGTTTTCCTTATCGACTTGTTGTCATAAAAAGCCAAAAAGAGCTTTTTTTACCGTGCAGTATATCCAGTGTGTGGTCTAAAAATTAGTTCCACGATCGGCCTGTTGTACACCCTAGATATATAGAATACCAGAATAATCTTTTACTTTTCCTATGTGTTATATATCTGATCAACACGGACGACTCGCGTCTGGAATCTCTCTTTTTCAATTCCTACAAGTTCACACTCTCCCAAGGAAAATTTATTCAATTCCTACTATTAGTTCACTCTCTCCCAATATATATTTATTTTTATATATAATATATATCTTGTTCAAATTTTCACTTGTTAATAAAATACTTTCTATTCATCCATTCAAGTTCAAATACATTTTTTAAAACTTATAGTGGATGTACTTGATGTTAATACAGTTTTTTTTAACGTTAATTCATTAATTAAATTAAAAATGAAATAAATAGCAACAAACAAAAATAATACTTCAGCACTATATATAGAAAGGAAATTGGAAAATCACTTTCTATTTTGCCACTTAATATTGTGATTCTGTCATATTGTGATGGTTTATCTGTCCCAATCATCAGTATACGAGAGTTAGAAGGAAAATTAGCCATATAGTAAAAACAAACACAATTTATTTACAACATAACAAACTTGAATAACCCAAGTTAGGAAATGCAAAACCTAATTAATAGGGGAGCAAGAGCGAGGAAGACGATAGAAGTAAATTTAGTAAAAATTTAATAACTTACTTTAGGTATGTCTTAGCCTCACACATTCCAATAATCTAAGATACATTAAAGTTGATCTACTTCAAACCAACGTTAATCCGATTTAATTATCTAATTGACAAATCTCGTCAATCTTAAATATTAAACAGATAATCCACTGTGAACACTCTCGCTTAACTTTCTATTACCTTGCGTTAATCCTCCCGGCTATCATTTAGCTTCTAACCTCTCTCTCTCTCTCGTCGAATCCGAAAGTTACGTAAATACACGACATATTTTACATAGACGTCTCTTGTTGTTCGGGAGAAAGTTTTCATTTCAATAATATTTAAGAGGGTAGAATCACGAAACAGGATCTATATCTCAGTAATGTTAAAAATAGGTATTTTTAAGGAACACTTATAAACATTCTATTGAATAAAAATCTCCAATTTTTTTACTGAATATTCTTTGAACCACAATACATACCTTAATCAGAGATTTTATAGATAGGACGTCTAGTTATTTTTTTTTAATTTTTTTTTTTCAAAAACAGAGAAATTTTATGATGTTAAATGCTATAAATTAAGTCAGAATATTTTTTTTTTGAAAAAATCACTCGATTAATGTATGTATTAGAGTGTAATTATTAATTATGCAAAGTTATAAACTGTTAAATGCAGTAGTTTAGGAACAAATATTCCTTATATGGTAAAAATGTTAGTTTTGAGAAAAATGGATTTTAGTAATGGATTTAGTAGACTTTGACAGGTGGTAAAACATTTTCAAAAAATTATTAAAAATACTTCTACTGCATGTAGAATGATAACTTTTGCACCATTAGAAGCGTAGAAATTCATATTTTATTAAAATGGGAAAGGTGAAAAATGTGATTGAGGGTCGAAATTCATGCACCTAAAGAAAGATTTTCCCCAAGAAGATTAATAGGAGGTACGCGGATAGGACCCGTTACAATATGTATATACACATTTATACTAATTGTAATTATTTAATAAAATGTAACTAAAATAAAATTTTCTTTGTTGACCTAAGTAGGAATTGACTTACAAAAAATTTTTTACGTTACTTGCTTCATTCATTTTCCTCATTATAATCAATACTTTCTTCCTTCTTTTCTTCACCTTACACGTCTAGACCACAGAAATACAATTGTCATAATTATTTATGTGTGATACAGTTGGTTACTAATACATTAACTAATTGGAGCAGCTTGGTCAAATATAGGTCTCCCGCCGTTCCGAACTAAATCAAATTGCTTTCTAAATTATGGGTCAAGGCTAAATGGGATAAGTTGATAACTGCTTAATATACGTTACATTAAATTGCAAATTTTTTTTCAATAAAACAATAATAAATTTTCAACCTTTAGTTATTAATTTAGTTTTTAATTATTTCTTTTAGTTAGTAATTTAACCTTTAGTTAATATTTTATTTATTTTTAGTTTTTTACTAAATCATAAAAGTCACTGTTTAGCATTTCAATAACGTTTAATCTTGTGATAAATATCCAGTTTTCAGAACTGGAGATAATGTGCAGCTGTCTTAATTACGCGTAGTTTTTATCTTTAT
>BMAO01019841.1:0-16385 GCA_019973975.1 Trichonephila clavata | reverse complement strand
TATCGACAGCGGATTGATACACTATTTTAGCTCTGTTAAATCAACAGAAAGGGTATGGACGAATATGTTGTCCTTACGTACTCCTACAGAAAGAAATCTTAAGGTGTTAAGTCAGGACTTCTGCTGCTATTGGTTGATTTGCATGTTGTAGCCCTTTAAGACCCAGCTCACACGATCATTTGGCAATATGTGGAATCCGCATGGATTGCTGTACCCCAAGGATACCAGCAAAGCCTCTTTGATTCTATGCGAGGCGTGTGGCATTGGTTATAACAACAACTACACTAACTACTGATTTTGTCATCATCCTATCAATGTCACAGAAGCTGTAATTTTAATTGTTTGATCTTTGTACAACATGTTATCTGCCAAATAAGTTTCGCTGTGATATCACTGGTCCTTCTTGGTTTGCATTTTGTGGGACGTCAACAGTGTATTTTCCTAACCCTTTCCCCCTCGCTGCGAAGTGGGGAAACTTGGCATACAATATTTTTACATGCTCCGAGCCGATTTTCCCTGTGCACATACGTTAATTATTTCTTTCAAATTTCATTTTCTGTTTTTTTAATTGGATTATTCTTTTAATGTGGGACTATATTTTAAAATCAGTAAATTCATATTTTATATTATATAATAAAATTACAGAAAAGTAATACTATCTGAGATGACGGATATAAGTATAAAAAAAGGGTATCCTTCTCACTCAAACTAAGCAAGGTGCTTAGCCCATAGATTTGTGATTTTTTCCTATCCGTTAGCTGAAACTAGTGAAGTGTCAGAGAAACATTTTTAGAGATATGTTATTCATATTACTTCAGTAAATTTTTAAAAGGAATTATTCTTATTTTTGATAATTTTAATATAAGTTTCTTTTAAATATAATTCTTTTAAGATAAGGAATTTTTGCCAATTGAATGATTTGGGCTTAGCTTTCCAATATATTTACCAACATATTGAAATTTTTTGTCATAAGTTCGTTTTGTAATCCATTTCTAAGTCCTAATACGTAGATTAAAATTGCAATAAAAACTAAATTTTCCTTTTTTATTTTATTTTTAAATTAATTTGCATGGTTGCATTTTTATAGTCGAGTTATTTTAAAATCTTACGTTTTGATGGGATACTAACAATTCGAGAATAGTAATCTTTTTTTTATAGGAAGCTGAGTTTTTTAGAAAAAAACTGCTCTTTAGGACGTGTCTTTCGGCTACGATTCCCTTTCCTTCTTTTTATGTCAATGACTGACTGTGTCAGATGTTGGTGTGAGTTATATTAACGTCGAACTATACAGAAACACAAAAGTCTTTTGTGACAGGCCTCATAATTTTGAGCCTCGGTCAAGTTATGATGATAACATCTGAGCTGGTACCCCTTGCTAAATTACCACACCATGCCAACAGGAAGGCTTTGAGCCTTGCAGATTTAACGTACATCGGATTCCACAAGACGGTGGGTCTTGAGAGGTACTAGGCCCAAACTTATGACACGCCAGCCATTACTTCATGACCTAGACCACTAGGCTACCACGGCCAATGGCAACAAAATGATGTGGGGTTTACCTAATGTCGCTTAGAAAGTAAAAGAGACAGGGAAAATTGTGTTCCCCCCTCACAGCTTCTCACATACTCTGAAAACAAGTTAATTTCTCACGTGATTGACTCTTATGGATTTTGGCAGACAATGGATTTCGCAGTATTTAAAAAAAAGAAAGAAGAAACTGGTTGAATTTTGAACTAAGCTCATCCTTTTTATTTCTCTAGGTTGAAGTACCGACTCCATATTTTATAAAATGTAATTAATAAGTTCACACATGAGCATCCTGTTATAAATACAAATTATTACGATAAGATACATAATTGGTATATAGAATAAAAATCGATGGGATAATCATGAGAACTAAATTAAAATTTCATCTGATATCTGATAATATCCGATACTTCTTTAATAGATATTCTGCGAAGTACACTGGAAAACAAATTTCTTTTGAGTATTTAGGGTAGTACTTCTCAAGTTTTCAATATTTGCATCCCAATATTCAACCATTATTTTCATTGCACCCCCTCCCCCCTCCAAAAATATAACAATGCATTGAATTCAATAACACTATACTTTAAAACAAAAGCTGCAATACTACTTTTTCTTAAGCGCCACCCGCTTATGTGAACGGCTCGCTCAGCCACAAAGCGTTAATTACCCGAGCCGTATATATATGTCTTTCCTAAGTACGTTCTGTACACTGCTATCCATAAAATTATTCCGAAGGCTTTGGAATGCAATAAAAGGACGTTGACAGTGATTGCGAAGGATTTACTAATTTCAGAGGACTTCCTTAATTATTCCCCAGAATACATTACATACTCTCACCTATGTGGAAAATTATGGCATTGGGGAGAGAATCCCGTAACTTTTAATCCAAGATAAGGGATTAATTATAAACCGTACAAATTGCGAAGATAAGTGTTAATTTTTGTATATAATTTTACATATGACAAATCCATGAGGGGCACTAGTAATTATTTATCTTGTTCTTACTTAGTACAGTAGAAGTCCATTAGTCCGGCATCCAACAGTCCGGAATGCCCGGTAGTCCGGCATCACTCCGGAAAATTGTAAAAATTTTAACAGGGTAACAGGGCCAATGATTGTTGAAAAGGCAAAGAAATTCGGCCAAGATTTAGGAGTTGCTGAAAGTGAATGTAATTATTCTGATGGTTGGCTCAGAAACTTTTAAGTTTCGGCATGGAATTCGAAGACTTGATGTAACTGGAGAAACACTTTCAGCAAACCAAAACTCTGCAGAAAAATACAAAGACGAGTTTGAGAAAATCGTGGCTGATAATGATTTAACACCTGAACAGATTTACAATGCTGATGAAACAGGGCTATTGTGGTAATGTTTACCAACATCTACACTAGCTGGGGGAAAAGAAAAAGCAGCCACAAGGGTTTTAAAAAAAACAAAGACAGATTAACCGTTTTACTATGTGCTAATGCGTCTGGAAACCACCGAGTGACCCTTTTGTGATACGTAAATCTGCAAAACCCAGGGCTTTTAAGAATGTTACACACTTGCCTGTCCAATACGATGCTCAATCAAATGCGTGGATGACTGCCGCCCTCTTTAAAGACTGGTTTTTCACCACTTTGTGCCTGAGGTCAAGGAATCCTTCAAAAGCCTTGGTCTACCAGAAGATACTAAAGCCATCCTTCTTTTGGACAATTGCAAAGCCCACCCGCCAGTAGATGAGTTAGTTTCTGGAAATATTGTGCTGCTACTCTGCTCCCACCTAACGTAACATCTTTGATTCAACCCATGGACCAAGGGGTTATTCAAAATTTTAAATTCTTTTATAGAAGGTCTTTTATTCAAGGCCTGTTAAATGCCGACTGTGACGTGACTGATTTTCAAAAAAAGTTTACAGTAAAAGATGCTGTCTATGCTATTGCACTGTCTTGGAACCAGGTAAAAAATACAACACTCCAAAAATTTTGGAGAAAACTTTGACCAGCTGCAAACCCTGCATCTGACCTAACTCTACAGACTGATGGAGGAAGAAAACCATCAAGACTCTCTGACCAAAGTTTTGGATGTCGTTAGAAGTGCTGACAATCCCTTGAAAAACCTGCCTGAAGATGAGGTAGAGGAGTGGCTTTTAATCGAGGAGAATGAGCCTGTTGAACAAGAACTAAACGATGAGGACATTATCAACATTGTAGTAAACCCTCAGCCTACTCAAATCTTGAAGAAAGTGACTCAGATGCCGAAACGGAAGAAAAGGAAAAAATCAGGAGCTGCAGAATCATTAAATAAGTTTATCTCTTTTGCTGAGGCTAGTACTAGCTACAGTGCTTCAGAAATTATTGATTTCCATATCATTAAAAATAAATTTTATACTAAACGCCAAAAGTCAAGAAAACGAAAAGACATTCGTGACTTTTTTAAATCTAAGTGAAATATGTTTTACAGTACGTGTAAATACATTATATGAAATGTAAAATACACTTTGTTGTATGTATTTGCATACTGTATTTGTAGTTTAATTATTAACCTAATTGTTCTTATAATTACCGCCCGATAGACCGGAATTTTCGGTAGTCCGGCACCGAACCGGTCCCGAACGTGCCGGATTATCGGACTTCTACTGTATTTTTAAATTAGTTTTAAAATACAATGTGCACAAAACTGATACCCCTTTATAAGTGTATTATATCAGTGCAAATGTTAATTTTATTTTTTATTTTGTCAGAATGTATATTTTGTTTGCTTACTTTCAAAAAATTATTAATTTTTTAAGCTAATCTTTTTTTCTTCTAGTTTTCAGTATTCTAGAGCCTCCCTCGTAGAATTATCACACCCCCTTTGGGGGGCCGATCCCCACAGTTTGAGAAATGCTGAATTAGGGGGTATTGACAGTCTGATTACAATAATGCCATCGAAATATTTCTGTCTTTCAGAATAAAGAAATTTTATAATCTAACTTATAGCTTACAGGATGTAATTTCTTGCATTTTTTTTATCTGATATAAAATAGTTTTTTTGTTACGATTTCTCGGACATTTCTTACATTTGGTAAATATTTATTGAGGAGAGCAGTTATAGTACACTGCTGGCCACCGTAAATGCAACACCAAGAAAGACAAGAGATAGCACAACAAAATTTATTTTGTAGATAACGTGTTGACCAAGTATCAAATTATTAAATTTATAGACTTCTGTGAAGTGTGGTTCCTGCCAGAATCAGTAGCCAGAGTAGCCGCCATTGTTGGAGATCACCGCTGCCACACGCCTCGGCATTGATTCAAAGAGACTTTGGATGTGTTCTTGGGGTACAGCAGACCAAGAAGCTTCCACACGTTGCCAAAGTTGACCTGGTGTGGTAGCTGGGGGTGAAACCTGGGTCAATCGTTGAGCAACCATGGACCACATGTTTTCTATTGGCAAAAGATCCGGAGAGTGAGCCAGCCAGGGAGGCAATTCAATCTCGTGATTGACGAATAACCTTTGGACAATGCGTGCCACGTGTGGTCGAGCATTACCCTGTTGAAATATGGCGGTGACCAAGCCCTGAAGGTAAGGAAGGACAACTGGCTCCAACACCTCGGAGATGTAGCGCTGGCTGTTTAAAGTACCGGCAATGCGTAATAGAAAATTGCGAAAGTGATATTCAATACCACCCTATACCATAATACCCGGTGCAGTACCAGTGTGGCGGTGCATAACGCAGCTGTTCGGCATCCTCTCTCCATGGTATCTCCAGACTCGAATCTGACCATCGTGATGTTACAGACAGATGCGTGACTCGTCAGTAAGGACAACTTCATTCCATTCTGCCGCCCACATCCTTCTTTCATCGCACCATTGGCGGCGGAGACGTCTCTGGTTCAGCGTCAAAGGTAGACCAAGCAATCAACGTCTTGAGGACAGACCACTCTGCTGTAAAGGCGTCGAATGGTACGCGCAGACACTGAATGATGCGTTACAGACCCAATGTGCTGTGCTATGGTTCGCGATGTGACTGAGCGATCCGTCACTGCCATGCGCACAATTTGCCTGTCCTCACGTGAAATGGTGCACTGAGGTGGATGCGATTGACCACATCGGTCCGTCGTGCCCTCCTGCTTCCAAAGATCACATATCCGCATTACAGTTGTTTGGTTTGATCCAACACGACTACCGATTTCCCTGAAAGATGATCCACAATCTCGGTAGGCCACTCTATCCTTCCTCTGTCGAACTGGGATACTTGATCAAAAGCTTATCGCTGTTTTGTACCAGATATAACTGATCGTTTTTTGAAAAAACCACAAGAAAAACACAGTTGCCGAACTTGAAATCGTCGAAATCTCCAAGCCTTAAATAGCGCTTTGAGGTGGCGCCACAGGCGTGCGTGATGTATGTCTGCGCTGAAATTCTAATTATTTGCATATCTCACCTCCTCTAATGCATGTTGTAAATTTCATGTTATTTGCGTGCTTCCTTCAGGATGTTGCATTTACGGTGGCCAGCAGTGTATTTAATATATACTGGTTTCCACAATTTAAGGGGGGGGAGGAGGAACAGGAAAGGTCTCATCGTACGGCCAAAAAGTAAATAAACTTTCATACGTTACACAATGTACATAAAAATAATTCTGCATCAGAGTATAATGCGTATATTAATGGAGCTGCTATCGCCTATAGTCTATAGATACTTGACCAAAAAAAGAGTCTGCTATTGCAAATGTAAATTATGAAGTGAAAATAGGAAGAAACCATTTTTTGAGTACTCGATATCATTTATAAAAAAAATGCGATGCGTGTATGAATTAGAAGCAAACCAGAGACGGAATCCTATGTAGTTGAATATGTACTTTTTGGTAATTTGTGGATTGTGGTTGCATTTTTAAGATCAGAATCGTCTTGGAGACACAACCGAAAAAATCCTAGATCTAGTCGTGTTGCAGATGATTGCAGATATATATATACGAGTACAAGGCATCTGCATGGAAGATATTTGCAGATATCTGCAAGGAAGCACAAAACTGCTACAAGAATCCACTTCATATCTTATCTTGTTGCAGACTGTGGAAATTTGGTATTTGGATCAACTGTGTACTGAAAGCTATACGAAAGAGGGTTGTTTGAAGTACTGTATATACCTTTCACATCATGCCACTAAAACGAAAGGCTTAATTCAACAAACTCACACGTCAATTGGAATGCAAGTAAATGGAGCTCGTTCTTTTAACTGATAACTTCAGAATTTTCTTGTAAAATTTTGTTAAAAAAAATTTGTGGACTGGAAAGAGTCCAGAACCTCCTATTTCTCCAGTAATATCCATAAGAGGGACAAATTTGGTGGATCCAGCGTATATGTGTTGGCAAGTATCTCTGTGAATAGTAGCGAAAATCTGAAAGAGTAAGGATATATATATATATATATTAATATATATATATATAAAAAAAAAAATATAATATATATATATATATAATGTGATGCCGGCCGCTATTTCCAAGCCACAAGACGACTGTTCTACTCTGCACATTGTAACGGATATATCCATGAACCTTCTGCTAATCCTCTTGGAGGTAAAATGATTTTTTTTACTGTAAGTTCTATTGAAAATTTTCTTTCTCGGAAGAAGACTTGGTTTATTCAAATGAGTAGTTCTATTTAAGCATTGACGTTTAGGTACGCAAAATTAGTCGACGGATAGTCGCTGGATGGTCAATTATCGATAATTGGAGAACAAAAGCGATAAAATAATTGTGCTTAAGGTTTGCAATGGAGGTCTTACAGTTTATAGAGATAATTACGGTGAATTCTAGCGTAGAAGTTCAGAGCTCTCCAAGAGTAAGTGGAGTTAAGCCATGCGATTACTTTTTTAATTAATTACTAAGTGCATTTCATACCTTTAGTTGTGTGGATGAAGTAAAAGGGAGAAATAAATTTGAATTTAAAACTTGTTAATGCTGATCTTTACTCGAACCCCCAAACACCCACAACCGCTAGTCGGTTGTTGCAACATGTATAATAACACCCACCTTGTTGTCGGAACTAGATTGACTTTAGACATTCGAAGGAGAAGACGCCATAATTCGTCGGAAAAGACTATGATCCTTCTTGTCTGTTAAGAATTACAGAGGGCGATATAAATGACGATCTGTGATATGCAAATAATTTGTAAATATGTTAATCGTAAGAAATTAAGCTCAAAGTTAACTGAAGATGTCTTTATTTTAACGGCTACCAATGACATCTCCTACAATAATAAAATAAATTATAAGGGGTGAATGTGTGGAAGCATCACAAAAGCGTAGAGGACAGCAGTATACATTGAATTCGTATCATTATATCAATGTCGATTTCAGAATGCAGTCAGAAAATAAGGTTTATCAAAGATTCATAGATTAATTTATATTAATTAAAGTGGCATTTTTGATCATCTTAAATGGTCTTAGTCTTGCTTCTTTTCAGAATCATTAGTTTTTTCCCCGAACTTTTCTTCCCTTTCATTCTGTTTTACAGATAAGGAGGAAAAAAATAGCTTCTTCTAAGTAATCAATCACCTGTAACTAATGATTAATTGCTCGTAACGGGAAAAAAAAATTGAAAGAAGTGGAAGTCAGATCTGCTTCAAAAACAGCAATTTGAGATAACCAGAGTAATGGGACATATGAGATGATTAAATAATGTAGGATAATCGAAAACTCTAGGATAACCGAAGCAATATTTTCAAATTAATAAGGTCATTACATATTTATACTTTGTAGAGATCAATTAGAAATTGGAACTTCGCATAACTTAAAAAAAAGTTACTCACTTTTATTTAGTAGACTCTAAATAATTTATAACAATCCATTGATTTCACGCAGCATTATATCGATCAATTTACTTATAAGATATAGCCAAAAATCAATAATTTTGTAAAAAAAATAAACAAAGAAAAATGTGAACAGTTTTTAAAACAAAGTTTAAATGTGCATCAAAATAAAGCGCGACTTTTATTGCAATAATTTTAATATGAAGACAGTAAAAATGAAAATCCATTGTAATGGCATATAAAAAAAATTAAAACCATTGTTTTTAGCTCTTATTTAAGTTCTATTCATGCAATTCGTCAGCTGAATAATAACATTGTGGTGAAAATTTAATAAAAAAGTAGAAAAAATTTATTCTATGAAAATTACTTTACTGCAGAATATTAAGCTGTACTTCCTTCGGACTAATAATATATTTTGCATTTGAATAGAAAACAATATCTTAGCATATATTCATATGAAATTTAGCACTCTTATATTCTACTGTTTGTGAAAATTGCAATGCTATGAAAGAATCCTAAGGAATTTATACAATTTATTTCACGTATTGTTTGTGGTGGTTTAAATAAGTGATCACGTTTATACCAACAACAAGTTATGAAACAAAAAGTAATAATAACAATAACTCCAAAAATCAATATTTTGCACATTTTGTGGTGAATGTTAATCTAGATTGGTTAACACTCAAGGTTTAAATTTTTGTATGTCGTATTATCTCTTGTTTGTGCTAGAATGTAAAATAATATTCTATACATGTGGAAATATAGAATTTGGTTTGTATGTATTTGAACTCACGAATGAAAAATTAGATTAGACTCTGTTTTGAATTTAATAAAGTTGAATTTATGTTTTACAGTTTCTTCAATAATTTATTTATGACAGTTTCGACAGTACAAATATAAATATTGGTAACTAGCTGACGTGATAACAAAGTATTCTTTTGAATTTCTATCTTAAATTATTATTATTATTATTTAAATGTATGGAGGATTCTCAGAATAACATCGAAAAAAGTAAACCTGAAATCTTGCAAGCTGAAACAAGCGGAGACTTTGAACATTCCAAAGTTTGGGAAAAATAAACCAAAATTATGGTTTATTATTATGGACACAATTCGCTTATACAGCAGAATCACTCAATAATCCACAATGAACAATAAATGAAACAACGACTGAAAATACCTTAGAATGCGTCGAAGATGTTCTGATCAAACCTCCACACGATTAAAATATGACATCAAAATTACTTTTCTATCCCAGTTGACATATTTTGGAGGAAGTCCATTTAAAGATCTTATCAGAGATATAACTTGGCAACAGACAGCCCTCAGAACTTTTGTATCATAAGCAAAGTTTAGAGAACAGTTTCATTTCAGATTATGTGTTGAAATTTCTTTGACTTCAACTCATACCACATCAAGCGGGGAACTAACCAATATCGCTAACTCGAAAACTTAGCTAATATCGCTAATATGCCGCCCATCCGGTACTGTGACGTTGATTGCGGTGACGTAGGACCTGGGTTCGAATCCCGGAAAAGGCATGGATGTTTGTATTGTAATCCTTCACACACACACACACACACACAACACACACACACCACACACAAATTTTTTTCCTTCCTTTGTGATGTGTGCTTCATGCTTACTTGTGTACACCCCCGTGTGATACTTTTTTGTGCACGGAGATTTATAAATGTTCTCTTTAAATAAATATCGCTAATACAGTGGATAAAATTGTTTTTGTGTATTCAGATCTGGAAATATTCCTGGCGTCCGTAAACCGTAATTCTGAGTTGAATTTAGACTCGAAACATATTACCGATCGCTCGACAACATCAGCGTTTAACTTTTCAAAAACCAAGGAGCCAAAGTACAGAACCCGATGCCATTTTCATTAAAAACAAAATGAAAAGTTGATGTGGTTATACCATAGTGGATTGGGCAGCCGAGCGAATAAGGGCAAGTTACCTTGTTCTTTTGGAAAATCCGAGACTTCGAAAAATAACTGATCGGTGCTCGCAGGTGGCAACATAACTCTCATTTCTTCTTATTCGTTTATTACAGGCAGACGAAAATAAAAATTGAAACAAGAAACTTAACTAATAGCGTTCACTAGTGAGCTAGTTAAATAAAGTAAACATTTTTTACTTTTACCTTGCATTTAACAGCATTGAAATTAGAACAGAGAGACAGCTTAACGTTAATATTACAATGGAAACAGTTTAATTATTGTATGCATTTATGTATCATATTACCCTACTTTAATAATTAACTCAATATATGTTAAATCATTGAATATTTAAAAAAATGTTAAACTACTTTCTGTTGTCTAAACATTGAAGAAACTTAAGCTGCTTTTTTTTACTAGGATTTCTGAAATATTTAACTATCTGTTTAAACTCTTCTAGTTTTTTAAAATATTCTTTAAGGATTTATCAACTTAATTGGAACAATGACAGGTCGTATAATCTAGTATCTATATAAGTTGTTAAAAAAATTCCTAGTTTAATCTTACATTATAGAACATGTAGTTTTCATTTTAAGGACATAACTAAGATAAGTTTTACTATACATGTCAAAAGCAGAACACTAGTTTTCGAGAACATTTCTTTCAAAACAATAAATAAAATCCTCATGATATACAGGAAGAAAATAAGAAAAAGGATAAAAAGGAAGGAACATTTCCTTGCTGTCATCAATAAAAAAGAGAATTTCGGTATAAAAAATTACACTTTTAGTTACTTTAAAAGTAAATAAAGGAAAAGAAGCCTTTATATCTTTTTCTTCAAGAACTTACATGAGTTTTATGTCAGCAAAATGTTTTTCTGCTCTTTTATACAGCTATAAGTCATTCTTTGAAACTTTTTTTTAAAAAATTAGAATCAATTAGAATGTAATTTTTGGAACGGCAAAATATATATACTTTCTTTATCAGAACAATTAACATTGTAATCAAAAGAGATATTAGAATAAATTATTTTACATAAAAATTTCCTCACTTCAGACATGAAACTTTTTTAGTATTAGTTATTTGGAGATTTTGAAAGATAATACAAATTTCATTCTAAAAAGTAATTTATTTATTGTTAAAGGCTTTAAATATTAAACTATAAATTCTTGTTAATAAGTAACACGTTTCTTTCAAATAATGCATTATACATTGAAACAAGGCATTCACACTCATTTTTAGTGAATTAGGCTTAGCAATCGTTAAAAATGAATAGTTTCTTTTCCTCATCATATCATTTGTGTGATTATTTCTCTTTGATAAAAACTTTTGACAAGATTCTGGCAAGTTACGGAAATGTACGTCGATGTATTCTTGAAATACGGTACATGAGGAAATGCATGTCGTTCGAGACAGCGAAAAGAAATATTTAGGTGATAACTAGATATCCTGCAGCTGCTCAACATTTCTTGATAGCGCTCGCAAATTTGTTCGGGGAAGAACACGTTTTTATGACACATTTCAAAAACCGAGGAAATTTGAAATGTTTTATATTCACTGGAAACCTTCATTTTGCAAATAATCAATAAGCAGGATCTTAGGCTAATATAAATAGTACAATACTCTTGAATTTGATTTCACTGATGAAAGGTTAATGTTAAAGTTTCAGATATTTCAGTGAAATGAAAGGTTTTTCCTTTTGTGTTCAAAATAAATGTTAAATTCCTTATTTATTGTTTAGGAGTATAATTTGATTAAAACTGTTACTTTCTACATGAACCTTTTTCTTCATAATCTTCAAAACCTTTTATTTTCACATTTCACATTAAAGATATCAACATTTGCCGGCTGGGTGGCGAGGTTGGTTTGTCACGGCCTTCTACACCTAGGTTGCGGAACGTTCCAGAGTGTCTGTTTGGCTTGGGTGCTCTCGGCAAAATTAAATTCTAGTACAGATTAGCATCGTCAGAGCTCAGGTGCCTCCCTCTGGGAGGAAATTGGGCGTAAAAATTACCTGCGGTGATGGTATCCGCCTATATGGTGCCGCACTAAAGAGATATACCAGCTTCGGAATGTACTAGGTCAGTAATGGTAAAACACCAATCCGCACACCCATAGGATATAAAAAAACATAATAAATTTTTTAATGTGCAATTTAATCCTAAGAAAAATATTTGCCGAATTGAAAAATTGAATTTTTCAAACTCTTTCTAAATTCCATTACAGAAAAAAAAATGTATTATCAATTAGTAACCAGTTTTGAACTCGATTTTTTTATTAAGTCTTTACGATTAGGGGTTGAATTTCTACTGGAGGTGTTGATTTAACTTGCACTGAAATTGGTATATAACAGAATAAACGAAAATTTCCCATAAACCCTTAACTTTATCTATACATTTTATATTAGATAATGTTTTTCCTCGTATTATCTAAATAGTTAAAGATTCAGAAAGAAAGAAAATTTTAAGCTTTATTATTTTCTGAGATGCTTTAAAACAGTTTTTGATATATACAGCCACGTAGAAACTGGATCGGTTTTAAAATTGAACATGACTGTTCATTGTCTTAATTGATTGTGTCAAAACGTTCCTGTTGCATATTACAATCTATGTATTAAGTATATATAATATTTTTATTTGAAAAAATTTAATAGTATTATATGAAATTTATTTATATTTTTATATTCCTCTTTTGAAAATTAATCCTCTTCTTTGTTTAAAAAAATATCTTAAGTATTATTTCTAAAAAATAATTCAACCGATCAAAGTCAAGGAAAATATTTTTGAATTTTACTTTCACCTTTAATAAGTCAAATGAATATATTAATATTTTGAACATGGTAAAATTTATCTTATTTTATTATGCTCATATATACTTTTGCATGAATTTTTTAAAATTTCTAAGAAATAGCTTCCTGTTTGCCTTTATAAATGACGATAAATTATATATATAAAAGATTTATTATTTAAAATGGTATTTTTTATTTAAATATTATATTATTACAACAGGTTATTTAAGATGATTTGATTATTCAATTGTATAAATCTTTAAAAATGATAAAACCTTTGTTGTTGTTAATCGCCGCACATTTCTAAAATTTATTGGCAAAAAACTAAATCAAATTTAAATTATTACAGTTTCTTTTTAATTCTCTAATTTTTTATGAAAAGTATTTCTTACATTCTTTTTGATCAAATTTGAGAGAGAAATATAAGAGGAAACGTATACAATACATCTCGTAATGGAAAAAAAAATATGAAAAAAGGGGAAAAATTGTCGTAGTCATATTAAAATATAAATTTAAAACATGAAATTGTAGAATAAAACAGAAAAACTTTTCATTTCATAACTTAAAATTAGTTTCATTTTGTGAAATCAATGCGCAGTTTCTAAAATGGTATGATTTTATATAAATTTTTTAAAACATATTTAGGATTTTATTTTAGAAAATGGCCAGAAATATCTTGAGTAAATAAAAAATCACAATTTTAGAAAAAAGCAACGAAAAAAATGAATTAAAAAGGTTTTTTTAAAAAATGAAAAATTCTGTTATCTTAACCTTAACTATCTTAAAATTATCGTGTTTATTTGAAAAATTTAAGATTAAATCTAAGATTAAATTAAGATTGCAACTTTAATGAAAAAAATAATAAATGAATTAGTTAAAAGTGTTTGTTTTAGGAATCATCAAAAATATATTAAAAAACATTTTTGAAATTCTAAAATTAAGAACAAAACGTTTAATTGAAAAAAAATGTTAAGTTTGAAAGACTTTTTTTTTAAAAAAACACATTTAATACACACAAATTATATTAGAATATAGCATTTTAAGCTTAAATCACTATTTAATTAAAAAATATTATGTAAATTGAAAATGGCAATACAAAACTATGAATTTAATTTATACAAAATGTAAACTTTTTGTAGAGCTATCTGGTCAGGAAGTTTACAAACTTTATTTCTATATTTTGTGAGTTTAATTAGAAATTTTGGGATATAGTAAAATTATACTCCAACACACTATAGATGTATATTTTAAAAAAATCTCTAAAATATAAAGTTGCAAGAAAAAGGAAGCTTAATATTTTTTTTCGATACTTTTCCGCATTTATTTTCTACTGGGAATTTTCTGTCGAAGCCTTATTTTTATATAACAGCATTTGAGAGTTACAAAGAAATAGGTTAATAAATCTGAAGCTCTCCCTGTGTTGCCCATTTTGTCCCTTTTAAAGAAGAAAGTTTCAGTAACCGACAACCTTACTTTAGATGGAATAAAAGGTAAAGTAGTTTTTCGTGTTTGAAGATTTGTTTCGTATACTTGAGCTACCGTCAGAGTGCTTCATCAAGAGAAATCCCAGTTGAAATTTCAATTAAAGAGTTAGAACTGAACATACTTCAAAAGAATTCTTTCTCTTTCGGTATGCCCAGATTGATTTCATTGTTTCACGGCTGAGGTTTACGTCGTATTTTACGTGAATTTTGGAATATATTATTAATTTCGTTGATTAATTTTGGATTCAGAATTAAATAATTCGATCGAGATTCGATCATAAGAATTCAAAATCTTTAGCAGTGATTCTCAATCACCATGCTGCACCACTTTTATGTGCCAAAAAGCTCTTAAAGTGATCCGCCATTTTTTTAAATTCTTGGTTATACTTTAACTTAAATATTTCTCATATATTATATATATATATATAATTGATTAGGTTCCTAATCCATTTGGGATCAGATACATCTGTACATGAATTAATTTGAAAGAAGGTAGGGACTATTATGCTTTTTAATAATCGTGTATTAATTTCAAAACATTTGGAAAAGTCAATTAATTAATTTCTGATTAAAATTAGAGTGATAATCCACACTAGCCAAAACTTTTAAAATATTGTTACAATTTTCACAGCTTAATTTATGTGAATTAGGGTTTTCAGCATACAAATATAAAAATGAAAAAAAACCCGATTCTTTAAAAGAAGATGAAGACTTGGAAGAAGAATTATAATTTTTACGACCAAATATAAGCGAAATTTTCAAAAATCACAAGCTCAAATTTCGTATTGAATTATTCTTATAATTAATTTGTAATTCATTACACAAATAAACATTTTGTTATCCTCTTCGTATATATTTAGCGGCCGCGGTAGCCAAGTGGTCAAGGTATTGGATCATGACAGGCATGCCATGAGTTCGAGTCCAGTACCACAAAACACCCACCGTGTAGGGGAGCGATGCACGTTAAATCTGTTGAGAGCTCAAACGTTCTTGTTGATGTGGTGTGGTAGTTAGGAGAGGGGTGTCAGCTCAGGTATCATCCTCGTCACTTGACCATGGTTCAAATTTACGAGGTCCGTCGCCAAAAGCCTGTGTAGCTGAACAGTGCGACGTTAATCTTCACTCACTCACGTACATATTTATTTAACATTGAAAACAATTATCATAAGCTATTTTACATGCTAGTTTATAACATATAAGTAAAATTCCTTTAAACTTTATTTATTGTTAGTGTGCCACCAAATTTTGAAATTGTTAAAAGTGTATCACAACAGAAAAAAGGCTGAGAATCTCAGCTTAATAGTAAAGAAAAAAATTAAGTTTGAAAACAATTTACACTAAAAAAAATTTAAAACAATGTTTATAACTTAATCAATTTAAGAATTATTGGCTGAAAAAAAATGTTATGCAGTAGTATTTTCGAGGTTTTTAATATTAAAACTGATTAAAACTGAGGACTCTTGAATAACTAAACTTCAATTTCCCAACACGTGCACTATTTTATAGAGGGATTTTCAGGAACACCGTCACTCTAAGTAATTAAAGGAATTTTTTGTAAGAATATATAAAAAAATCTGATTTATTTGATGCTAATGATATTTATAAATTTTTATATCTGATTCTGTTATTATGAATTTAATTTATTAAATGCACATGAGTTTTGTCTTTTCTTGACATGTGTGTTTCTGAATTTTTATTATATTGAATATTTCCATGCATTTCTTGAATATCTTCATGAATTTTAAAAATGGTATTTATTACATACATTCATATAAATAAGTAATAACAAATGCTTTATTGACAATCAAATAGATCATTTATACTGTTCATATTTAATTTAATATATGCTAATCGGTGGAAACT